>NMRB01001316.1:0-10865 GCA_002633025.1 Notospermus geniculatus
ACATAAAACGGCGGGCCGACAATGGTATTAGGTCTGATCTGAAATTCATAAGGTGAGCGAAGGTCGCGTCGCTCCCGATCTCCTTGTGATAACTGGGTGACGGTGTGAAAGGAATGGTAGTCCTAGGAAAGCATGTCCTAGTTACAATAGTCTGCTGTTCGTAAGGTCGAATGTCATGGTTTCTTCAGCCATATATCTTAATCCCCCCAATCAACAATAAGACCGGACTTAGATCCCTGGGGACTCAGGTTCCTGTCACACCGGCTTGAGCCTGTGGATGTATGCCAATGACTTCAGCTCATGTATTCGTAGACAGGCCAGCTGAGACTCCCGACCTCTGGAACCAAAATGACGTGACCCCCCCTAAGGTACATGTACACAACCATAGACGTGTGCTTTCTTTGAGAACACTGAAGCTGCTAGCGATCCAGTTCAATCTGGCTGCTGATGATGCGGAGAGCGAGAGCTAGAAAAGAAAAAACTGGCTGAACATCATCAACGGGATCATCGACAACATCAAACCTTGTAATTTCATTTCTATCTCTGACGCATTCGCACGTTCGGCTGTTGCACAAAGAATCTTAAATCATCCGAAGGACACAATCTAATCTTCTCGATTGAATCAAGTCCTCTTCTGCTGTTTTCTGATTCAACAAATAAAGAAATGATGGGCAAACACACCAATGTTTAGTCTCGCGCAGCCAGCCGTTTCGTACTGCTACACACTTGTGGATCCCCAGATTCGAAACAAGCTGGGTGACCGAGACTTACCAATGCTTGTCCTCCGCTTTTCACGGATTCAACCGAGATCAACCGAACGCCTCCGAACCATTTTCCCGGCGGTACGATTCTATGGATTGTCAGTCAGTCGGCGGGGAACGATCTGGTCAGGGTTGCACACCGTTGTGTCGGAGTCTGCGAGATGCTGTCAGATGAAACCATCTCTCTGAGCTACAGGATGAGGAAAGAATATGAAAGCCTTCGATAATTTACCGTCTGATTATCCGTCGCTAGGCGTATCCAAGGAAGCGCTTGCCAGGGAACCGAAGAAAAGCGGCTTTTCGTCGAAAACATTCCGCTGTGGATTTGACACGTGTGGCTTGTCTCCGCGCTGATGGATTTGCGAACCGTTTTTTTGGCTCACGATTACCATAGTTACTAAGAGGAGGTTCTGTTCCGTCTCATCTTAGCTGACTTCAAACTGCTGTGCTGGAGGGCCTACTACTTGTGTTTGGAAAGATGACGAACACCCCAGCTGCCGAATTCAGTGTTCTTGTCAGGTCGGCTCCTTCTTCGGCATTTTGCAAGGGATTATGAACGAGTAGGAATGTCTCTCATTTGAAACTAAATTTCTACATTTGATACTCAACATCACGAAGAACACCAGTAATTGCCTTAAAGGGGAGTTGTGCACACTGGATATCGTCACGTGAATACAGCCAAGCGCTCGAGGAAGCATTGCTGTCCAATTGGTAAGTGGCCAGCATTGTCATCATTCTTTATACTTGTTCAACCCTGCCTATGCGCGCAAGTAACGCCGTTTCAAAGTACGAGGCCCGTATCTGTCACCATCGCCATCGTGCGACCACCTCGTGATAAAAAGCGCTCGCCTCCCAAAACGAGACAAAACCTGCAAGGCATTCGTGCATTGCCTTGTACCAGAGGAGAAAGTGCCAGGAATGGAAGTCGTCAATACAAAGGCCATGCATTGTCAACGGTGATGGTCAGGGTTACCCACATAATCCAGGGCCGGATCCAGGTTTTAGAAATAGGGGGGGGGCACAACCCTGAGGGTGACGCCCTCAGTTGGCGCGCACCGCAGGTGCTTGCAAACGAAAGGGGGTCCGGGGGCCTCCTCCTGGAAAATGTGAAAAATCAGAGCCCTGAGACGCGATTTCCCAGCATCTTAGACATGAAATACTACACGATTCCAAAAAATGCAGCAAAAAATCATTGCCCCTCAAAAAATGGGGGGGGGCACGTGCCCCATGTGCCCCAATCCTCCACAAAGGCTTCACCCACTGGACACTAGCACAGGACTTTGATTCCGGAGGACTTCTCCACGTTACAGGATGACCATTATTGACGTAGTAAGCTGGAAAGACAGGCAAAAAATCCGACCATCTAAATCATTCTATATTTAGGTCTACCCTGGAATTGTCGTGTACAAAGCTGTTTAATGGAACTGCTCTGAAGGGCCTCGAACCAAATTGGTAACTATTGGAGACACGGTACTCACAACCCATCTCCCTGACTCTCCTTTGACTCGGCCTCGCGCAGGAGGAGTTTTTCACGATATCTATAGGTGTTTACCTAGCCAATCATCTACTTCTTCTCTGAATCTTCTTATCGCCTGCAACTGAACTCCAGTAATTTCGCCGCATCCGAATTTTTTTTTGGGGGGGGGGGCGAAAATGCTTTCTCTTATGCCAGCTTGAGTCCAAAGCTACTGTTACTAGAACCTGATGGACGTCGACTTTACCCAGGTTGAGAAGACGCTTGGTGTTGAAATGTGATTTCTGAACACATCTCTGAATACATATTGATTTGAATGTAAACACACGTGACCAGATTATGAAATGACTTTGGTTCTTATTGATTTCGTTACTGTGTATTCCTGTCAAAAGGACATCAATCATTGCCCCTCCGGCACTCCCTGCTATTTCACTCGTTCATCAGAGTGGAATCAGATTCAGAGTCTGATAGGAAAAAGTGTGTTTAATTTCGTAGAATTATCCGTTTATTGCAACGAATGTCTAATTAACTTAGTCTGGCGCGATATCGAGGGCACTTCACCAACTCAAATCATATGAATCGCTAGCATTCCGATGACGATTGTCAAGAATAGGCGACCAATCAGCATGCTGTATCATTGAGTGGTGGTGATGGTGTTGAATCGCCAGCCAATGAGAGCACTCTTCCTGTTGGAATGGTTGCGGACATCAAATCATGAGAACCAATCAAAATGCAGGTTATATCGGCTATAGCAATGAACAAAAGCCACGGAAACCAATCAAGGTGCTTGATATATCGCCAAGGGTAAAATACCAAACCATAGCAACTAATCAATTTGTTCTTATTGTTAGGAAAATCGGTAAGAATTTAACGACCGGGAAAGCTTTCGATGGTACAATAATGAGCTCGGCATTGTACGACAACTGTGTGGGAGTCTATCATGTCGCATCATTAAAAAATTACATACCGCACGACATGACCACAGAACAGCTAATTAGGAACCCGCATAACTTTTTATTCCGACAGGGCGGCGCTGCGAGCGGTTGTACCAAAGACGTAAAAACAGAGCAATACAACGGAATGACGTCGCGTCACGACGTCCTTGACGCAGCGCAACACGGACGAGACGTCGAAAAAAGAGGTACAGCTGCTCACAGCGCCTCCCAGCGGCAGCAGTTCTCCAGTCTGGAAGTTGATCCCGAACGTGCCTCTCAAAAGAGGCGATGTTGATCTTTAACAAACATTCGATTCTCCTCGTTTCCGAAGTCAGTCATAACACCGCTCCGAATCAACACCGCTCCAAATCAACACCGCTCCGTATCAACAATGCATAATGCGTTTTATTGGCACATTGTCAATACTACATCCGCATCTTTGTCATGCGAATGCAGCCGAGTAAAATTGTATCTTTTAGACTAATCCGGAAATCATCGACGATATGTTTTTGTCCTTGGAGTGAGGAGACAAAGGGGCCAGGTATGCGTGCAAAAAAACAAAACAAAATTACCTGGAACATTTGACAGGTGTGTTTCTTCGTAATAACATCTCACAAGATGAGAAACTGTTTCTCACGACTCGCTAATAGAGAGAGATGCATCCTTTGTAAGGGGAATTATCGGCTGCAGGAATAAGTGACAGTTTAATCATGTTTTTCAAGGATATTGCCACCCATTGCGAGAACTCATTTATAGAAGTCGTGTCTTCCTATTAGCGCTTTCCCATCGGCGCCGAAGGAACGGTGGTCTTGAATACATCCGGGTCTTGTTTGAGACGGTGAGGAGGGCGATTGATAATTGGGGATACTGCTGCTGTAATTAACGAAATAGTATTAACTCAGTAATCGTTGTCAAGTTCGAAACGGGGAGAGGTAACTTTAGGACGAACATTCGTCCGAAAAGATATCAACAGTGAGAGATGTTGCGTAAATAATGAACATGTGTCGCCAAAAGAAAGGGCCTTCAGGCATTGTGGGTTTCACGCTGCGTTCGGCAAATCTTCGTTACTTTCCGCCGCGATGCCTCCAAATAATGGGTGCATCCGAAAATCATTCCGCAATCCAGGCAGCTGTGTGGAGGGCTTTTATAGGAGAAAACGCTGCCCTATCTTTTTTGGCGAACTCTCTTACAAGTGTGGCGATTTCGTTGCAAGAGTAGGTTGCTCATCACTGCATTTTAGTATCATTTTCACTTTTGTCTTCTTTGTTTTTGCAGGAAAGACTAAAGTAATGTGTTCAGCAACAGCGGAGACAGACTCGAATTCACGGTGCACTGATTCGTGTACTGATTCATTGTGAACTGATTCGTGAACGAATGCAGTACCCCTCGACTGTGGATATTATCCGCCCAAAGAGCCTCCTAAGATTTGAAAAAAAGCCATAAACCTGAAAGAATATTCCAGGCTATTATCCAAAAAACCCGAACTGAATACCAAGTCTGTTTTTTCTCCACAAAATACTTATTGGATTACTTGCTTCGTCTGCGCGCATGCGCAGTTCTTTGTGATATCGTATCTCTGGTCCTGAGCTGTGAAATATGAACCGGCAGAGTTTGTGATATGAATCAAGGATGCAGACGATAGAACTCAATAGATCGCGCGGCTCGGGTAGCACAAACACGGTGCAAATTGGCGGGTGTCTCCAGGGAAATCTTCATCCGGGCATCGCCACCAACGCCTCTGACCTTGACCTCTGGCCTTTGGAGCGCAAGGCGATCGTCTGCTCAATTTTGTCTGTGATAATCCTGTTCACGACTGTTGGAAATTTGGTGACGATTGTTGCAGTGAAAAAGGACAAACGATTACAAAACATCAGCAGTTATTTCATTGCGAGTTTAGCCGGTGCTGATCTTATTGTTGGCAGTTTCGTCATGACGTTCATGATGATCTATTCCATTGTTTTAGATGGCGTATGGATATTCGGGACTATTTTCTGTGATATTTGGCAGTGTATAGATTATACCGCGTGTTGTGCCTCGCTGACCAATGTCTGCATGATTGCATACGATAGATACCTGGCGGTTTCTAAACCGCTCAAGACGATACACTCACGGACAAAGCGGCGAGCCCGTCTGATGATATTCTTAGCGTGGTTAGTCCCGGCCGTTTATTGGATAACTCTTCTAATGTTAATGAGATGGTTGAATGGATACAGTCCGTCAGGTACATGCCAGCTGATCTGGCAGCCGAACTACGTCGTTCTCATCGCCATCGTTCCTGGGATCGTCCTCCCGATCTCAATCATCATTTGTCTCTTCATAAAAATCATGCGAGTCTTGCGCAAACACTCACACCAGATGAACATCAGGATGCGTTCGATTAGGAGTACAATGGCAACGGACAGAGCGAGCCTACGCCGGATGAGGAATCCTTACGCCGCGGCAAAGATCTCGTCGCCATACACTGAAGCCAAATTCAACCCCTTCTCGGCCGCTGTCAAACGTAAAAAGTTGGACTCTGTTTACAGTCAGAGCACGAGTGAAGGTCACACGGGGACGGAATGCGAGACGTCCTCGTCAAGCTCTGAGAGTGACAAGGATGAAAACACCTTCATCACTGAGACAACCGGAGGAAAAAACCCTCCCAGTCCCGGCGGGATCATCCCCATCTTTCGGACAGGGATGATCAGTTACGCGAGGAAGAACTCGGTGAAGACTGTGGTGTCCTCGGAGCCGCCGGATCTCGATGGACAGCGCCTCGTGAAGGAGGAGGATGATGAGGACAGCACCGATGATGAAAATGATGAAGATTCTGATTCTCATAAGATGGATGAGCCCGCTGGGATGTCTCGTGACAGACCAGGCCGGTTTAGCGGCAGGAGGGTCCGTAGTGTGGACGGATCGCTGGTCACAAGCTGCCTGCTGACTCAAAGAGGTAGTTGTATGAGCGATGACGTGGTCATGCGCAAGAGTTCGTCCGTCTTCACGCTGCCGAGGCGCTCTGATCCGGGTCCTTTAACACCGCCACCTGGCAGCAAGCAGACGAAGCTTGCATACGGGGAATATCTAAAAACCGAACGTTATACATACTTGGAACGAATGCGATTGAATAAACAAATAAAAGCGGCGAAAACTCTTGGTGTTATCATGGTTTTTCTGCTTGTGTCGTGGCTACCGTTCAGTATCATGTGGCCGCTACAAATGTTTTGTGATCACTGCATCAGCAGACGTGTTTATGACGTCACAGTTTGGATCAACTACTTTAATTCCAGCGTTAATCCTATAATCTACTGCATGTGTAACCAATCGTTCAGGAGAGCGTACGCCAGGTTGTTTTCAAACAGGTGAGGAAACGAACACGTGGTTTCTTGTGGTGAATACGTCATAGCGGCCATCTTGGAATGAGATTCATTTCACGCGCGACAGATTGCTCTCGCTTTTTAACGCGAGACTTTGACGTGGACTTTGACTGCCACCTGGCGGTGGCAGTGGATGATGGGCCGCCATTATGGTGGTAGAGGATTGCCGATAGCAGTATGAATGAAATGAATACGTTGATGGGATCTGAGTGAAAAATTAAGAGGTAAGGATGGTGACATTTTGAAGGAAACATTTATAGGATATTGTATATAAGATTTAAGGAAAGGAATATGGTGACTCGCATAACATTTTGCTGATCAATGTCATCTTTGACAATCGTGGATGAAGTGATTTATAGTTTTTCACTGGAATGATCAATTTGATGAACGGTTTCAAATATTTTTCCCGTTTGTACATTGTACAACTATCTATTTAAAGACGTGTTTTTCTCATGTTTGCAGCTCAGGAAGCTGATTGAGGGGTCGAAATGATGTTGGTTATAATGTCTTTCTCTGTCTTGTGATTACATGTGTTATGCCGGTGACCCCCCTGGTGACGTCATGTCCTAGAACGTCATGGAATTTGACGTCACAGAGAAGAAATGCACGTCATGACGTCAGCCGTAATGATATGGGCGGCATGGTTTACGTCTCTGACGTCAAATTTTGTGACGTTCTAGGACAGCTAACAGACGACCTATAACGGCGGTAAAGTCTCCCGTTATTGGACACATGATTGAATAGTCGTTTCCCCTGAATAACTATAGAATCTCGTCCCTAGGTGTTGTACAATGTCCCTGAAGTGAGTGCACCTTTAATGATAGCACTGCACACGTATGATTTCCTCGAATATCTTCAAGCTAACTCCAAGAAGCCCCTGTAGCGCAGTCCCCCTCCGGTCTGTACCAGGCACCAGCTCCACGAGCCCAAAAATTGGATTAATCAAACGTGATTGAGCGGTGTAGCGAACACTTTATCTAAAAACAATAACATGATGATTTTGTTACATTTAACAATGCGCATGCGCGACAGAAGTGCAGACGATACAACAACGTCTCTCTGTCAGCGACATTAACGAAAATTTTTGGAAGTGAATTAATCAAAACCAGGAGGAAATAGTTGGCTTATTATTTCTTGACAACATTGGGCTGGTATAGGAGGAAATAGGGGACATTTCTGCCGTTAGAGGTCACCACTAGTTAGCGGTCCTAGAACGTCATGGAAATTGACGTCACAGAGAAGAAGTGCACGCCACAACGTCATCCATAATGACGTGGCGCCGTGACTTACGTCTCTGACGTCAAATTTTGTGCCAGACGTTCTAGGACCGCTAACAGGCGACCTCTAACGGCAGGAAAGTCTCCCATTGGGAAAGTGTCCGGAGAAAACCCCAAGGTAACAGGCGCTGATGTTTTCATTGCGCCATTCTAACACCCCCGACATCCGCGTTTCTTTTCATAGGGCATCACATATTTACCGACATGAAATCGGGAAAAATTCTAGTTAAGGTCACTGGTTTCTGGAGGCTATAATCTGCCGCCTTCATTCATTGGCGTCATTCGTTCCAAGCGTTGCTTTCCCTCGCATTCTGCTTCATTCAGAAGTAAAACATCACCTTGCCTTTCATCCTATAATACGACTTCCGAGAATACATCGAGAAAACTGCCGCTCGCCTCATAAGCCAGCAAATTAAAATGTATTAAATTGTAATCTATTTCACCGTCTATAATTACACACGTAATTAAAATGTGTTTTCATTATGTCAAAGCGATTATAATCCAGGTTTAAAGAGGTTTACAAAGCAATCCGAAATGTCAGCCATGTTTTCAGATATTCCATCGATTCTATTGACTTATTTATATCTCTAAAGGGCGTTCACCCAATAATGTCATGTTTGATATCAAATAAGCGTTTTGGGAAGTGATACGGTTACCATAGTACCAGTTACTACTGTGTGCAAGCTTCATTTAACAGTTGCAATGAAAATTTAGCTATCAGGCGATTCCTTGTGGGCATTTCTTTGACAAATAGGGGTCAATTTCACAAAAAGACAAAGAAACGCGATTCCGAGAACATTCTACGTACATGTAATGGAGAGAAAATGAACGATACGTACACGATAGCAATGACGTCAGTCTTCATCACACTCCATCCATGTGTCTGTCCTGGAGCGTGAATGTCATGTGACGTCATCTACGTCATCGTGTAACTTTCATTCATTGATTCAGAGGCACAATGAGGAATCTTCAAACTGCCGCCACTTGGAGGCGCTGTCAGCGGTGGTACCTCTTTTCTGACGTTTTGGCCCTGTTGTACTGCGTCGAAGACGTCATGACGCGACGTCATTGCATTGCTCTGCTCTGTTGTAAGTCTTGGTAAGTCTTCGGGATAAAATGTCAAAGGGTTCTCCGGTAGAACACGTCACTCAGGGTTCTCCGGTAGAGCACGTCACTCATTACTTTCTGAAACTTGCTTCTCATTTAATCCCCGAGCAATTAACTAAGTAACGACGTGCAGAGCCGTGCGGCAAAAAAACAAATCATGACCGAGGGCTTAATTTCGAAGACCCTGGATATGAGAGTGGTTCGATTGATTATGATCTGGCTGTATCTCCTCTCCCCCTGGCTCCCCAGGGCTCCATCCCAATTCTTTAATCAGAGTCTCTCTCTTTGAGTGAACATTGAGAGATATCTGATAACAGGGGGTATAACAGGGGGTGTATTCTTACAAAGTAAGAGTACACGAAGGGTTGACGACCCTGAAACCCCTGCGCAGCACAGGATCACAATTCGACATGACATTTTTTTCGCCATGCTATATTCTTACTTTTAAGTATCAATCATTTCATTCCAACCCATTAGCATCGTTTTGCTTCAGAAGTCTTGAAAAAACCAATGACTCGCTGGGTATATATAAAATACTGGCGGAAAAGAGGGCAAAATCGCTCGTTGAGCCGTGCATTATTCCTAAGCTATAAATGTAGGCCTATTTTAGAAGAAAAATTAGACCTTGCCGTCGCTAATTGGTTGTGGAAACAGGACTCGTCAGGTGTAGGCCTACCGCAAACCCTCGGCGCAGCGCCTCTTTTAGGAACACCCGACGAGTTTTGGTTGCACGACCAATGACCGACTTAAACCAGAATGGAGGTGGCAATAACTGCGCACCATTCGTTCGGGCGTGTGGTTTCAAGATCCCCAAGAGTCGCATTACCCACGTCTCGGATTTCGATTACTCCCCAGTGTATTTCTTTCTCGTGAAATGAACGGCCCCTAGATGTTGCATGATTGATACTCCTGACTTTATCTACCGTAAACATGGAAATCTGCGCACCTGAGCCGTAAATGCTCCTGTCAAGTCCGTGTTTTGACATTACCGGATATAAATGATTAACCATGCAGTTGAAATGACACCTTTAATTGTACCCACGGAGCTAAATACACGGAATTTTCATCTTGCGACTCGTTTCGCTGACTCAAGAGAATCATAAAAGGTAATTTTTGACGATTTGAAAAGTGCAATTGAATTATAATGACTGGCAAGCGTGTAAGCAGCACAGCAGCAGCACTGGCAGTAGCTCTCGTCAGCATTTTCCTTCTCCCAGTAAAAGATGCGTGCTGCTCGACATGCCAACACCAAGGCACGAGATTCTACACACATATACTTGTAGCACACGTCGTACATGTATATGTCGAAAACTAAATCTGGCTGAAATTAAAAAGCACTCTCGCAAGGAGGCTGGATTTAAAGAGGAACCCATATATAAGTTTTCATCCCGATAGTCGGCGCTGCGAGCGATGCGACCGCGGACGTCACAAACAGAGCGTCACGACGTTCTTGACGCAGTGCAACACGTCGGAATACGGTAGAACTGCTCACAGCGCCTCCCAGTGGCGGTAGTTCTACAGGTTTCTGACTGCCGGTTGGTCTTCTGAATTTTAATGATTGTGATTCACGTGCGGCGAATAGTAATATTTTGAAATTGAAAGCGACCTTTTCTGATGAATGCAACAAGCGGTTTATATTTGACGATTTCAATATCAATGTAAACCGTGCCTGGGACTTTATTCGGTAAAACATCCATAATCGTCTCAAAATAGATGAAATATGATCAAAATCGACTTTGAAATAATCATGTTAAAATATCATGTTGAGGTTGCGCATGAATGAACCTGGGGACGAGGATAAAGTTTATTTTCACCGGTATTGAAAATACACTTTACTTATAACCAGTGTGTGGGAGGAAACCGGTCTAAAGTGAATGTCCGCCGAGATGTAGCGTGGACGTCTCGTACTCCAGTTGTCAAGTGGCCGTAGCCGGATTGCAAAGAACCAATTGGCA
>NMRB01001316.1:15413-62350 GCA_002633025.1 Notospermus geniculatus
CGGGTGGTCGTTTCAGTGCGAGATGCTGCGAGGTGCTGTTTTTGACGCGATGAAAACGATGAATTTTTCAGTTTTCGTGCGTAGGCAACGTCCACTGCCATTGTCCCCTTCTATTGTTTGGACTCTGACCATTGTACAAGGGAATTGCTGACTGCACACGGAAATTACCGAAGATTAGATCGGCTTTTTCCGACCATCGTGCGGCGTTATTAGCCTATTGTCCCCCTAATCACTTTAGCAAACAGCGGAACGATGATTGTACTGTTTGATGTGGGGTCCGTGTTCGCTCCTTCTCAATACTACCTCCATGGTGGCATCTTACCGAGCAAATAACCAACTTCTTCACAAACAATTGTGCGACATTTGACTTTTTTTTGTGATTCAAGTGGCATCCAGAGTGTAAATAGTTGTGAACTCTTGCCTGCCAGCCATGCTGCTGAGCACCAGTGGTAGCTGTTACCCTAAAGTACATCATGTACCACGGGAATGCATTCTGCATCACAGTGTCGGCCTACTACTTCTGGTGATAGGCCTCCAGCTGTCACAAAGCTTCAATGGCCGCCTCCCTCCTGCTCGGTTCAGGGTTAGAAATGATGGTCACCAGCAGCCTCTTCAGTGTGGGCTGCACCCACCCATCCACTTCCTGTCCTTTTATCCCAGACCGGATGTGATCGCAGATCACCCTCTCGTGGGTGTATCAGGCAGTTGTCCATATTTCCTGTCGGATGTTCGTCGCAGATGTCGTCAGATAATTTGATGTTCTGACGTGAGGACCAGTCCTGTATATGCTCCCATTATTGTAAATAATTCATACTGTATCATTTCCATGTTATGATGAACTCGCTTGACTTTTACCCCACCAGGGCGGCGCTGGGAAATGTCTTGTACCAAAGACGTTAAAAACAGAGCACAGCATTGCACTGACGTCGCCTCATTACGTCCTTGACGCAGTGCAACATGGGCGAGACTCCCAAACGGTGCAGCCGCTCACAGCGCCTCCAAGAGGTGAGAGTTAAAGGTTTCTCATTTAAAAAATACCTTTCATAAACCATGTTGAATGTCTGAAGATCAAACATATTTTCCAATAAAGATTATATAACCACACCATATCATATTCTTGAATGTGTTGTATTATTCAAAGAGGAACTCAGGACTTGTAGCCTTGTTCTTCTCTATGTCACGCACTACATCCCCGTCGACTCCTACAGTACAGGTCACAATTGACATCCCTAAATTCGCGTAAGTTACGCGTAAGTCACTCGTAACTTACGCAACAAGTCACGAGCTATGTTACGCGTAACTTACGAGGTAAGTTACACGGTGAGTTACGCGAATTTCGCTAGCTACGCAGTGATTTACGAGGCGAGTTACGCGATTTTGGCGAGTTACGCAGTGAGTTACGCGAAACCAAAGCCGTGAGTTATGCGTAAGTTACGCGTAACTTACGAGTAAGTTAGGGATGTCAATTGCGACCTGTACTGTACATGTACGATTGGCTGACTATCGCCCGCAACTTTCGTTCTTCCTTCCAACAAAAACTGTGTAACGTTACAAACGTCCACTGGAAGCGAGAATGTTGATTCACGGCGAGGGAAAAGCCACCAAGGCTACGATATTTGCGTGAAAGTAAATTCTATCCACATCTCCAAGAACGGAGGGATAAGGCTCCGGGCATTCTACCAAGTTAAGAATGGATGGCAGCTTACGTAGAGAGACATCAACCACAAAAATCAAAACCAAACGAAACCACAAAAACCAAGTTGTGCTAATCACCGACGGAAGCCATGGAGACCGCAAAAAGGTGAACAGATTTAGAACAGCACAAAGATAAAAAAGAAAAGTACACAGCAAAACCCGTCTGTCATCCCCAAACGAAGGGAGTAAATATTGGGAAAGCAATAGAGCAAAAGAAAGCGTTGTAAAGACCGCTGTTTTTTTCCTGCAGCTGTCCTGCTCTGAGATCGTTTGGTATCAATATTGACTGGTTGACGCTGCAAACATCAGCAACCATTTCTGTCTTGTGTTCCTTTGAGGTTGTTTGTCGCAAAACAAGATCTTAGAACGCTGCTCATTTGTAAAGATCTGACGATAAATTTGGCCAATGAGGAGCCCACACAATTTTTTATCCCGGTAGGCGGCGCTGTCAGCGGTACGACCGAAGATGGAGCAAAACGTCGCATCACGACGTCCTTGACGCAGTGCAACACGAGGCGTCGGAAGAGGTCACCGCTCACAGCGCCTCCTAGTGGCGGTAGCATGTTTCTCGTCGCCGTCTCGGGAAAGGTTTTGTGCGTTGTTGATGTTTTGGGACATCTAATCTCGACATGGTTAAACCTCGTACCCAACGACCAGATAAGTTCTGCCCTTCCCCATTAAAACCCTTCCTAAATGTCAAGAGAGCGCGTATCTTATTTCTATGGCAACCCAGCCGACACCAAAGGTACCATATACACAATACCTACCCGGCAATCACACTTAATGGAGATGGCCTGGCGGTAAAAAAACATGTGCCCGAAGTGAGGGCAATTTACCTCAATCAACCTAGCAACATCAATCACCCAGGTGAGGAGGGATGGTTTGTCGACTCCCTAACCCCTCCCGGCCAAAGAGGAAAATGGACAGGAGGGGTGCGGAGTACCATAACCGGTGTAAAAGAAAAGGATGTATTCCATTGCAAAATTGTTTTCATATGACGTCACATCGGCCATGTTGGAGGTACGCTATACAACAAAAGAATAGATTTTCAAAACAATAGAAGTTAATCTCCATGGACCGTGACTGGCGAAAAATTCTTTTGTTTATAACTCCAACATGGCCACACTGAAAACACTCTATTGTTCGATGACGGGCATTCACAGCCACAACAGCCAAACTAAAAGTTTTGAATCCCAAGTGCAGGGAACCTGTCCATCAGGACAATATGTATAGCGGTCGGTTTCCTCTGCAGAACAACTTTACCTTCAAAGACACCATCCTATCACTGAATCAGTACCATCCTATCACTGAATCAGTACCCNTACCCCCCCCCCCCCCATTCATACACGGTCAAAATATTTCCTTGGCTTACTTTTATAGGCCTACATGCATTTGCGCCTTTGATCAAAGGACGTTTTTGGAACAAAGATTCAACGAAAAAGAATTGCCCCATCTTAGAGACAGAACACGCAAACAAAAGCTCGATCCCTAAAATTTAATCCATGAAAAGTAAACAAAGCGTCAGAAGTGAGGATTAAATCAGATGAATTGAGAAACAGCAGTTATTTATAAGAAGTTCCGACAGTTTTAGTCACTGGATCGATGATTTAGGAGCACACCCAGCATCGCTGTTTCCTCTTAAAGAAATAATCTGGCTTAACTCGTGCGTCATCATCAGTCTTTCCTCCCCCCTACTCCCCCGACCCGTGGGCCTCAAAAACGACGATCTCGATCGTCACTGTCCTTTCAACGACGCTGGCACTCGTCCATCGTACGTACGTACGTACCCATCAGGCGAGAATGGTAGGCCTTCAGGAATGCTACGCAGTGTAAAATTTCACATTAACCATTTCAGTGCTGTACTGTTATGCATGTACGCAAGGACAAAGAGTGCGTTTAATAGGACACCAATGTAGAAATTAATCCCCTAATAAATGGCGGGAAATGTTGCGAGTCGGTCATCAACCCGATCGATTTTCATCGCCACACAGCAACTCCAAGAAATACCCATTTCTGAGTCAATTCTGTGGCATCCAATCAGAAGACGCAGACTTTGCCAGGGAAAAGACCAATCAGAGTTCGCGTTACGTCTCATGATAAGCATTAGGCCAATCAGGCCAATGCGTCATACATGTAGTTACTATTTTCCTCTAAAAGAGGCAAGCCATCACCAATCTTAAGCCAACGTCCGCTCGTCTGGGTAGGGATAATCAGAATGTCATGAAGGTTCGAAGGGAGTTCTCAGGAATTTTTCAGCCGTCTTTTAGTCGCAACCGTGGTGTTTTCCTGAGAACTAAACATACAATACATCAATTTATTACCTTTATCCATCGTGTATGAAAAGAAAAAATATTTCTGAGAACTCTTCCACTGGCGTTACATTAGCGGAAAACAAGGTACAAACTGCCTATTCCGAAACGTTTTCCCGTCGATTCCCGACAGACCATTAAGACCGCCTCTCATCCCGACATGAAAAGAAACAGGAATCTTGGCGCGAAACTGCATATTACTCGGCGACACCAGCGGCAATGGAAGTCGCACTCTGTTATTAGTTCCATGTCGAAATGTCACTGTATACGTCAGAGTTTCATCTTGTCATCCTCCCCCGCCCATGAGGTACCAATTGTTTCAGTCGGGATTCGTATATTTCATGGACTTGAAAATGAGAAACAAACACCGGTGTAACGTTTTTTTAGTGAGGCCCGTGTGCCAGTGTGACATTACAATAGATTGACGGAATAAGCGGCGACAATGAACGACACACAGAGAAACAGCGAGTCCGTTGGTGCGTTCCAATGGAAATCACACAGAAAAATGTTACACCTGCGCTAGTTGAAACCACAATGATATGGCTCATAAAAATAATCATTTACATTACAAGTAACTAACTCCTGCAGTGCCAAAATCTTTCCTTTGTATCTATTTTCAATGAAATGAACCTGTCCCTTTCCTCGGAGTTCCTTTACCTCGGCTCCTCATATCACATCTCGTCTCAACATCAAAAGGCAACACGCAATACTGCAATCAACAACCATCTTTGTAACAAATTGGTTGCGGTTGTTTGGAAAAATATAGCGTGCACTTGGAAGTTCTCAGCGTGGGTTCGTCTGGCAGGGGTAGAAAGAAGGAAAGATCTGGGACGTGCTTTTGATGGTAATGAGGAAACCACCAGGTGGCGCCTCTCGTTCGTGTGATTGATGACGGGGCGCGTTCAAGATTCAATATTCAAGATTGGTGAGGAGGTTTGACCCCAGCGCCATCACGTGGAATGCTCTAGAAAATGAAACCGAGCACCACATAATGCTGCCATCTGGATGATACTCACTACTGTCCAGTGCAAGAACGTGGGAACCAATCAGAACACCTGTTACTCACTAAGGAGTAGAATGATTGGCTGATGGGAAAGGTGATTGTTAGGGTCAGCCTTATATCTTAACACAGAGGATACACGTCCACGATTTGGCACTCGACAGGCCACTCAAGATAGTCCTTCGGTCTTGAAATTGACTGTTATTTTTTCTTGTCTCTATTCATGTTTCTTTCTTTCCTTCTAATACCTGAGATAAACGTGAAACATGGATGACGACACCTATTTCCCTACAGATGTCGCACCCAGCATCCGTAGCCTTACACTCATCAACTCTGCTCTGTATTAATTTCCGACGTGGTTGATATACAAATATCGACGTCATCATTTACCTTTATCATTATTGAAAGCAACAAAGTGCGAACGCTGAGCGCAGAGCTCAGTCTGGTCGAGTAATTCGTACCTGTTGGATAGTTCACCGCCATGTCCGTCGTACGACGACCAGTTCGCATTTTTTGAGTATTACCTGTGTCCATTTGCAAACACCCCTCGGACCATGCAGTGTGTTACCTGTGGACAAAAATGTCAACAGATCGATTTGAAAGACGAAAGGAAATTTGCAGAAAACACAAGTTTACACGGAGTTGGTCGGTTGTTCGGTGACCGACCTCTCTTCATCAAGGTTTTATGGTTCCTTGCTTGTCTCGCATCGTGGTCAATGCTGTTCTTTCAACTGGTCTATCTCATCAGAGATTACTACCAATACAAAATCACGACCTCTGTCAAGGTCACAAGTATGGTGAGTATTGTTTGAATCCGTTTTGAATTGTTTCAAATTCATTTGTTTTGGACGAGTGTCGTTTGTTGCAGACCAATTTGGCTGAAGACACGTTTCTGAGGCAGTCAGGACAAGTCTTTTGTTGAGCAAAACCATAGGCCTATTAGTGTAAACCATTTATCTATTTTTAGAAAAACGATTCTCTGCATTTTCCTGCTGTGACCATCTGCGATTTCAACCCAATAAACGGAACAGCATTGGAGAAAGGTACTGGCCAAGACCTCCATGAGGTGCTTTATAAAAGGGGAATCCGCATGACCTTATGCCCCGATAGGGCGGCGCTGAGAACGGTAGTACTTGGACGTAGGCAGAGCAAAGCGTCATGCCGTTCTTGACGCAGTACAACAGGGACAAAAGGAAGAGGTCCAACCACTCACAGCGCCTCCCAGTGGCGGAAGTTTGCAGATTCCTCCATCTCTATGACCGTACTATGGGGTCAGTAAGTTCCGATCTCAAGTTTGGGAACTTATTAGACCTTTGGGTGCACCTCAAATTTCGGCCTGATTTGACTTCCAGTATGGCGCCAGGTGTCATAACTCGAAAATCATCAAAGTGCTACAATGACTTGACCCAGAGTGCTCAAATTTGATATGTGGCTCCCTCTATATAGTCTATATACACTGCACGTAAAGTTTCGACCCGATTGGACATCCAATATGGCCACCAGGTGGCATAACCCGAAAATCATCAAGTGCTATAACTCAGGAACCACTTGACCCAGAGTGCTCAAATGTGCTATGTGGCTCCCTCTAAATGACCTTTATGTGCATGTGAAGTCGTCCCCCGCGTTCGCCTCTCTTTACCTCGGCACCGCTCAGCGTACCAGTACCGTGACAATTAATAGTCTCGCGCAAGTTTGCTCTCGGTGGCATTCGTAGAAAGCTACAGATACTGGTAGCATTTGTTGTGTCATTGATCGTAGGGTACGACTGAAATCATCCATTAAGAGGCAACCCGCACGAGAAAACTTTCAGGTGGAGCAGCTCTTTCTAGATGACTGAAAAAATACATTGTAGAGTACAGTACTGCCATAACAACATCGTTGTGAACTTTTTTCCACGTCAGCTGTTTGCAGTCACCGGCCCGGGATCACAATTGAACCAGTTTACAACTTGTGTGCGCCAAAATTGTTGTTAATTAATTCCGTTCAGCCACAACTATGACTTAATTGCCAACTCCCTGCCATCACTTGAAAGCTACAACGATGCTTGTAAGTTTCAACCACATTGTGCTCACCCTCTTCTTTATTCTTGGCTAACTGGTTGGTTCCGAAATGTGACGCTCGGCTCGTCCATTAACAAACAGAAAACAATTTTGCTCGCACTAGTTTGACGAAGTGTCAACATATTCAGAAAGTTAATCTATTAATGTTTACAAGTTTTGCCATTCCTAATATTAACACATCACTTACTGGGTTTTGTGAATAATTGGATTTTGGTTGCTCATAATTATCAAGTGGACAATTTCTAAATTAATTCAAACATAAATACTGGGAACACCTACCCCTTGTGGCCAATGGCCGGTTTTTTGAGCGTTGGTGTGCAGAGAACACCGTCGCCATATCGCAGTGATTTTTTTGCCCGCGGTCCCCGGCACAGCCATGGCCGCAGATTGACTAGCGTCCTCCCTGCCGGCGGCGTTCCCCGGCGCCTCCCTCCGTATACTTTGGGTGATCGACCATTCCTGGGTATGACATGATTTCAAAACGGCAGTTATCAGCTCTTTCCGGAGAGCGTTGGTAGTATCTTTAAAGCGATGTAGTCGCGAGAGTTGAAAATGAAATCTCGTTCAGCTATCGCGACCCGCGATAGCTCCCCAATTTCATTCATTGCTCGCGGGATTCTTGAAACTGATCTCAGTGTGATTTCCAGCATCTTTGAATCATCAAATTACGGGTTCGCCGACGTTTTATATACACTAAAACGTTCAAGAAAAAATCTTTTATTAATATTATTTCAATGAATTTGGGCGAAATAAATGTTTATCGCCGGGAAAATTTCAAAATCTCACGGGGATTCCCCATGGGATTTCCCCGAGGAACTATCGATGTGCAGTAACTGCAGGGCGCGCGTACATCGCTTTAAGACTGTATCTATCAATGTCCTAAAGCCTCGCTTATGTCGCCCAATGCTGTGATAGAAATAGCGTCAACAAGTTGCAACTGATAACTTATGTCGCCACCGACTCGAAAAATACCGATCGGTCGCAACTACCTGGAACTAGTTTATCGCCGTCTTTTGAGTGCTTATGTCGACACAGATTTCTTTTGATTTTAAGTAAAACGTGCTGAAGTTGAACACGTGCGATTTTCAGGATCTGGATATTTGTAGTTTGCAACTAGTTACTCGCCGACGCCCGAGAGCTTATGTCACCTAGTAGTTGTGACTAATTAGTTCCAACTACGCGCCGATTATCAGTTGCCAACTAGTTCTGACCGTACGTTAGGGCGACATAAGCGAGGCTTAACGGGTAGAACCGCACACCAACGCAGCCACATTCTTGTTGTAAAGGTATTGGCGCTGTTTGTAAACAATGCCGGCGAATCAGGGACAGATGTGATAGAATCTAATGCCCCCACCCTCCTGATGTCCCACTGCATTGTTTGTCCCAGGAATGAAGGGTCTTGGTCTCTCTAGAGTCCACTTCAATGGTGCCGCTTAATCCGTAAATGTATAGACCGTTCTCAAATTGACGTAAACAAGAAAGATATGCGCACTTCCGCCGAAATTTCAACCATAGCCTCGGTCTGAAGCTGAATGACGTGACGCAGACAGCCCCGTGACAGTGACGTCGACGACGTTGCGTCAGACTCGATCATTGCTGAATCATGGATTGCGTCACGTCACCCGGTTTCAGATCGAGGTTATGGTTGAAATTTCGGAGGAAGTGCGCAGATCTGGGAATTTGAGAATGGTCTATTGTTGGGGGATATCACATATCGGGGGACATTAGAGTCTTTTACACCGGTCAAAATCCGTAGACAGCAAGGACAGTGCGCCCAGCGTAAAGCAAACGCCAAGATGACCTCAGTCTCGCTTAAGTCGTAGAAATCCCAGGCCGATCACCCGAGAAACAACCCTCCTTCTGGGGTATTTTGCGTGCAAACGCCGATGATCTGTATTGGTAGGCTAGTGGTTGAAGTTAGTGCCAGCATCAAAGGATGATCTCTTATGCCCCCTATTATCATGAGGGATTCATCAATTTCCAGTTCTCCACATCCCCCCAAATGACACGGCTCTCCGCGAGTACCTCATCGGCAGCTTCAGAAAGTACCCAAGAGGACCGTACACGGGGGAGTCCGTCCAAGAGATACACAGGCGATATGAAAACTACTCCGGCTTGAAGTGGAACTTCACACAAATCTTAGAGATAGCGTCGAAAAAGAACATCGAGAAGTTCATCCCGTACTGCAGCTATTGGAATAACTTGGAAAGCTGCGTCGGTTGCAACTACAGCAAGGCTTCCTGTAACAACGAGGAGGCGTTCAGTCACAGCTTTTCGTCGTATGGGGGCTGTGTGACTTTTAATCGCAATGGGAGTAGATTCCCAGTCCAACCTGTCATGGCTGCTGGAGTCGGTGATGGACTTTCCTTGATCGTCGACATTGATATGGACGAGATCACAGGTGGGTAGAAATAAGGAAAACCGCATAAATTTTCATAGAGGTTCTTCTAATGACGTCACATTTCCATGACGACACGATGCCGACATAGGCCTATAGAGGAATCCCACTGACGATTGTGACGTCACTGCCGCGACGAGATGCCGCCATGCTGGACGTCACGTCCAACGCATTCGTAGCTTCAGATGACGTCCAACATGGCTGACGTGCGAATTATGACGTCAATGATGACGTCACGTGAAGTTCCTCTATTGGCCTCAAAATGTCAAACGACATCACTGATACAGTGTCAACACAGAGATCGTGGCGTCAAAATGTCATGACGTGATAGTTTTGACGTCTTCGCCGGTCATTTGACGGCCAACACGGCCGGTTCTTTGCAGAGTCACACCCAGGAAAAAATGAACCATGAATTTTATGGTTGAACCATTTGGCTGCAGTTCATGATTCAACCATGAAGTTCGTGACCGTTGTGACATCAATGAAGAAATACTAGTAGGTCGGCGCTGCGAGTGGTTATACGGAAGACGTCAAAAACAGAGCAACGCAATGCATGACGTCCCGTCACGACGTCCTTGACGCAGTGCAACAGAACAGCGCCTCCCAGTAGCCATGGTAGCGCTAGTTTGCAGGCCAACTTGCGTGGACTTTATGTTGCAAGTCAACATGACGGGCACTCCTAGATCAGATCTATTGTAATTCTTTTATTATTTAGGGGCTGACACGGCACATTTGGGCCACTGAGGCCAGTTATGTGGTCAGCATATTCATTTGTATTGCAAAATTCAAGTAAAAGCATTTACTAGTTTTTATTCATATTCATTGACCAAATGAATATGAACCACTTTTCCATTTTCTTTCGTCAGTAGGTTCATTTAAACCCGGGTTCCAGGCACTTGGTATGATGGGCCTAATGTTGTGCGTCCACCCCCGAAATAAACCTCCACAGATCGTAGAGATGCAAGGTTATGCTATTCGTCCAGGGTCATATGTAACAGTGGGAATGATGATGAGAAAGGTAAGATCAAGTTTTATGTCAGCTCACACCCACGCCACCAAGTTACAGCAGGAACAAGAAAGGACGACCACCACGATGTTGTGGTGACGATGACTTAAGCCCAGTTTATACTTCGACGCACGGCCATCGCCGGCGACCGACGCGCTATCTTGCGTTCGACGCCGACCCCGCCTCGCGATCGGACGCCGACCAAATCGCACGACGGGGTCGGCGTCGAACGCAAGAACGCGCGTCGGTTGCCGGCGATGGTCGTGCGTCGAAGTATAAATTAGGCTTTAGGCCAGCAGCAAAGGGACGTTTCGACATGTCCCAAATTGACGAATTTGAACTGGATCAGCGCATTGCCAGCCATTTTAGCACGAGCCTCTTTTTGGTAACATGACATGCACTTCATTTGAGGTCACAGAAATGCCGCCTGGCACGTCTCTGCGTCATGAAGTTCACTTCAACTTTTGAAGACGAAAAACCCGGATGTGTCCAAAATGCGAATTTTGTGATTTGCCGACCGCAGCGGTAACAGAAAATCCCACTGGTCACTCCTGTAGTGACATGTGCTACCGGTACCATTAGAGGGCCTCATTCCCTCTTTATTTTACCGCAGAACTCTGAAGTGCGCGAACCACCCTGGGGTTACTGCGCAACTAATGATAGGCAACCTGAAGGATACTTTGGGTGCGACTTGAAGTGCAAGACGAAATATACTAGAGAGAAGTGTGGGTGTAATCCATTTGTCATTGCCGGACTCCAACCTGGTAAGTCGGATATTGGACATAAAGAGGTTCTTCACGTGACGTCACATTTCCATGAGGACACGATACCGCCGTCAAAATGTCAAGCGACGTCACGGCATGAACAAAGCGTCAACACACAGATCGTGACGTCAGAATGTCATGACGTGACAGTATTGACGTCATCGCCAGCCATTTGACGGCCAACATGGCCGATTCTTTACAGTCGTGTGACCGTTTTGACGTCAGTGAAGAACCTCTATAAGACGGATAGATAGATTCGCTTTGTACAGCATCGAAGATGAAAGTCGTGAACCACAATGGTGTTGCCAATCACCGACAGGAAAATCTCGCTCCTCGTTTTTTTAGATATCTCTCTTCTGCTGCAGGAATGAGGTCATGCGAGGAAGTTGATGTCAGAAACTGCACAGGTAAGGTCTTCATGCATTACGACTCATCGTCGCTGAGTGACAGAGCTAAACTGTGCGACGAGCCCATGTGTCTGAAGCAGTGCGTTACAGAGGAATACCTTCTGGGCATCGGTTCCGCCGCATTCCCGAGTCCCTCATTGAAAGAACACAACATAAAGACGTACGGAGGTGCAAGGTACGTACACAAACCCTTACGCTGAGAGACAAACGACAACATATACCCAGTTTTCTGTAGATGAGATGCCCATAGAGAGCGAAAAACTTTCACGAGGAGCAGTGCCTTTTACTGCCTCTCAGTCACCTGACTGTTCCAGATTAGAAGCTTCTCCCACCAGAGCGTATTGGACGGACAGTTTCATGCGTCGTAACAGGAGCAGTCAGCCGCGCATATTGCCAACAGATGGCAGCAAAGTTCTAGCGGACCAATGTACAGGAAAATCTACGTGATTGCTGCTCGATCAATAATGACTGGGTCCGCTATATGCATTGAATTGGGCCGTAGTGACAGCTCCTATATTCTTGATACTTATGATTTCGTCTGAGAAATGATGTTTCTACCATCAAATGATCTGGTAAATGTTGGTCTGGTGTCCCCCACTCGTGATCCTAGACACTTAAAACTACAATACGCTTACAGGGAAAACAGCATTCTCCTGGAAATAAACTTCGCCGACATGAATGTCACTGAATTCATTAACGACAAAGCGACGACATTCACACAACTAATAAGTAAGTACATGATCACTTGGGCATCATTTGACTGATGAAACAGCTGAAATTTTTTCCTCAGCAAACTGCGAAAAGCTCTGCTACGTAGGCTATTTGCCTTTTCAGGTAACTTCGGCGGACAGATGGGTTTCTGTGTTGGAGCCAGCGTGCTGACCCTTGGTGAGATCGGCGAATATATCTTTCACAAATTGCGTGCGATGTTTTCAAGGGTGTGGAGAAGAAAGAAAGATCCACGTAAACCGCATGATCGGGGATCTGATATGTCTGAGACAAATCATGCGACGAAAGAGGGCAGGGAGACATCGGTGTCTGGTCAGGAGTATTGATGACGTCATAAAGGAATCTTTATCACTGTGATGGGAAAGCAATCTTTATTGTTATGACTCTCCTTTTTCTACAAATATTTTACAATTTTCTTTTCATTATGAAGACAAACAGTATTGTCATATTTTTGATGTAATTCTTAGGCCTACGTCAGTCTTTTCAATATTTTACCATTTTTTGCTCTCACTTTTTTCCACTTTTCAAACTTCATGTTTTTAGTGAAAACAACAGTCATCAGACGGCAGTAAAGACCATGACGGGTCTCCTTCGCCCCTATTTGATCACGTGATACCCTGCCAATAAATTTTCGTTGAAGCTGAGATAGAGTCGAGGCAAATCGCTAATTTCAACGAAAAATGGGCATTAAACAGGCTAAATTGTTGTTATTAAGCAACATTACAACAAAACTAGCACCCAATGCCTAATTTGTAGGGTTACAATGTGAATTGTCAATTTAAAGTGATTGATGCAAAGAGCTGGAATAAAATTAACTTGAAAATTAACAAACCAACCACAGTAGCTCAGAGAATTTCTGCAAACTAGGGTACAGTGTCGAAGACGATGTTTCACCGGAAGGTTTTCGTACAAGGTGTTGAACCGTGATGGACAAACAAATGTCTCCACAAAGTGAAATATTTTATCATTCCATGTCCATGTGACCCTCTTATCTGTTCATTTAAAGACGTGAATAATTTCGTGGAAAACGGATACGCCCGCCTAACGCTGACTGTTCATAAGATAGACACTAGAAACGTAACGTCGACGTAAACTTCACATTAACGGAACACATTATCCTCTAAATACAGTAAAGTCTTCATTAAAATCGTCAACTCGGAATTACGACTTTGCCGTCAAAATGATGATGAGCGCAAGACGTAAAAAGGTGAAAGATAAAGAAAAACCGATGTCACGACAGGAAACAAGAGTTTATCAGACAGACTGCGGGAGAGATAGGGGTAAGTCGTCAGGCAAGTCTCGCGCAAGTTGTCCTATGGGCACTCAACTGGTGGAATCTTGTCTTAGGTGCCCTGTAAATGTACTCATTCAGCCTTTACTAGTATTTTTGACCATGTTGAGTACAGCCGTGATGCAGCGCACCCATAAAACATGGGCAGCGACATTTTCAGTGAAATCAACTTGGACCGAAATAACGCTGTGCCAGTACAGCTGTGCACTGTTCGTCTGTTTGCGACTACTTTAGCAGTAAAAAGTGAGGTGCATTTAGCATTCAGATTAGATGATTGATTTTTGTATATGAATTCCTTTGATTATACATGTATCTGTAGCCACTTATTTACTGGAAAGGTGAATAAAATACATCTTGGACCGATTAAATTTTATTTGTATTTGACTTCCCTCACTCCCTATAGTCCGTCTCAGAGTTACGTTACCTCAGAGGAACGTATCGACACTGCGAAACCTGCAAACTACGTGTACCGCCACTTGGGGGCGCTGTGAGGATTCGACGTTACGTCATTGTTGTACTTCGTCAAAGACGTCGTGACGCGACGTCATTGCATTGCTTCGCTCTGTTTTTATCGTCCCGTCCTTGTTACGACCACTCGCAGCGCCGCCCTGTCGGGACAAAAAGGCAAGCGATTTCCTCATTTATGAAAACTGTTACGATGGTGTCTTAGTTTTTATAATCCCTTCCATAAAATACTTTTCAATATTGCTTTTGTGTCCTCTCTGTACCTCCGTCCACCCCCAACACAGTATAAGTAAAAGTTGATACTGTAATTACAACACCACCAATCAAAGAGCGCCCAAACCTGTATATTATACAATAAATTCCAATAACTACTTTTCATATCGTAAAGCTTGGCTATTTCTGGGATGTCCATCACAACATGGAATATTCTATACGGCATAGACGTGATGACGTAGGCACAGGACACCAAGATCAACATGCGGGTCAAGAATTGGGTGTCTTTCTGAGGGTCAGTTCTGTCTTTTTGCTGCTGTGAGAGTTTGGTTCGCCGCTTAGCCGCCGTGCGGACCGTGATGATGATAATAATGTTGCTGATGGTGATTATCAAGAAGGGACAAAGTGTCCCGCAGACGAATTGAAACCCTGAGACGATTGGTTCTAATATTTCATCACCTGGCATGCTGATGATCAAGATTTCTATTCCTGGCAAAGGAAGAAATGCAAAGCTGCTTTGGTGATTTTGGCCGCGCCGTGGCTCAGGCCGGTGTAACATCTGTGAGTGTTTCTGTAGCTCAGTGTTCCCCAACAATGGACGCGGCCTACAATGGTTATTGTTGGGTTACATTGTAGTTGCCGCTTAATCCGTCAGGAGGGAAACAATAAGAAAAACACAGAGATACGGGGAACACAGATCGACGTTACACCGGTATAATGTTTGTCAGTGTTCCCGTCTGTGAGTGTTCCCTTCCTATTCATCGTATCCATGACGTAACTCCGACAGTGTCCGCCATTGCTGACGTCGCAAGGGTGGTGGGCAAATGACGCAAGGGTGGTGGGCAAAATTCATTGCTTTGCTGAAGAAGCTGGTGGGCAAAACGCGCAACGTCACAACGTCATGTAGGCCTGGATACGACGTCATGGATACGATGAATTGTCTGACGGAATAATCGGGTCTTGTCAGTCGGTCACACACAGAGAAACGTTTCGATCTATCTGCCTGTGTTTCCAAAACAATAAAAGGGACATAGACACACTGAGAGACAGAAACACTGGCCGACGTAACACCGGCATTGTTGGGTAATACTGTACGTATATGTCCATGTATAGAAGCAGATGCAAGTCTACAGAAAGCAACATTACTTGTGTAGAGACTGCCAGACCTGTCTAGCACGGGGCAATGGAAGATTTCACCATGCCATGCCACAGTAAACCTACCTGTAACAGGGTCTTTCATGAATTGCATGGTAAAGAAGACATTCATATTGGCCAATATGATCAAAAATGAGGAAATCGCCACCGTCTTCTTTGCTCTAGATGTCGTGCACATAGAGGGCGCCATCATCGGGTATCTCACAGCAATGAGACGGTCGATACTCATCTCAGCCAAGAAAAACCCTGAGAGCATTCCCAAGGTGAAGGTCAGATACCACTGGGCTCTGTAACGTAAGGGGTGAAGGTCAGATACACCACTGGCCAGGCACCTGGAGGAGGGCATTAGATCCTATCGCAACAAGACAGTACGCTACTGAAATGGCCATAATGACCACAGTTACTGAATTTTAAATAGATTAATACCATCGCTCGCTTATCTATTTTTGTTAATACCTACTTGAATAGTATGTCACGTCTTTCTATGTAAACTCCTATACCCCACAAGTCCTCAGGAAAAGGAAAACAGAGGGACCTTTCGATCAACATCAGGGTGTCGGCGACCGCCATCGCTGTCATGTAGATACACGGAGAAAGGTTTCGGTTATGCTTTCTATTGGCCACAAAAACTGAAATGACGTTCCCTGGAATCCCGATACTGACGGGCACAATCCAGGGGTAGTTGCAGACGATTAAGAAAACAGTTGCCAGGTACGAGATGAGCCTATTAGGGTCCTCCGTTGTGTCGTGTACTGACGTCATTTCAGACCGGGGGTCAAGGGACTCTTCCGTTGCAATCTGGTTTGTGTGGTTGTCGGCAACAGATGCCATCGCTTACGCGACGGTTCACGTCAACCTCGGTCACGTTTCTTCTCCGATGAAGGCTCGATCAGGGAGATTTGTATCTTCAGACGTTGTCAGATGATTGAAATTTGACCAGCAGTAACATGGCCACCAAATACAAGAGGTGATCCGCACAGTTATGCAGACCAAACTCTAAACTCTCGGTGCTGCCAAATACGGATCACTGGAAACAGCCGGATAGTACTTTGAAAGTTATATTTGAGCTCCAGGCGCTGTGAGCGGTTGTACCTTTCTTCGGTTCCTCCATCCGAAGTCCATCGCTGTATAACGATGGTCCATCCAATGGTAACCGTCTTCACTCGTAACGACTTCTCTGGAAATCTAATGCTAGCTTTTGAACCATTATAAACGTGGTCTCTAATGTATTGAATTCAGATTGAAATACAAGACGCTGTCTGCATGGTTTTACTTGCTACGTAATTAGTGTCGGGGATATTCGATACATGCATATCTGCATGTACATAATCTTTTGTCGGGCAACATCGCGTCAAGAAGTTTCAGCAATGAGAGATTTTGTAACGTTACAAAATCTCTCCAGTGGTGAGATTTTGTAACGTTACAAAATCTCTCCAGTGGTGAGATTGTGTAACGTTACAAAATCTCTCCAGTGGTGAGATTTTGTAACATTATTTTTCAGCAATGAGAGATTTTGTAACGTTACAAAATCTCTCCAGTGGTGAGATTTTACGCTGTCTGCATGGTTTTACTTGCTACGTAATTAGTGTCGGGGATATTCGATAGACCTACATGCATATCTGCATGTACATAATCTTTTGTCGGGCAACATCGCGTCAAGACGTCCCTGGCGCAGTACAGCACAGACGAAATGTCGAAAAAAGGTACAACCGCTCACAGCGCCTCCAAACGACATAGCTCTGCAGGTTCATCGTTGTCAGCCTCGAGAGACCATGGTACATTCAGAGGGATTGTAGGCCTACTGTTCTCTTGCAGGAAGTTCCAGTTTGATTGAAATGGGCAAAAGTTTGGGTGATTTTATGGTTTAGTACGATAGTTTTAAATATGGCCGACCTCGCGGAGTAAAAGTCGAACATACTGACGCCTTCGGCTGATGACACACACCAGCCACACAATCAAAATTCTGATGTAATTTAATCTGCTCTACTAATCAAAATGCAAGCTGACTCGAGGGAGAACTCGTATCGCCAGATCTAAACTTTGTTATCCCCGCTGCTGCCTTCTGTCTAATGGCTTGCACGGAATTGCAAAAAGCAAAAAATTGGATTGTATTTGTGATCACTCGTCATGTACAGACCTGACGAGTGTACACCCAACTTTGTTCATGTACATCAGTAAAAGCCCCTTGGGCGCTGTTTATAAAGAACGCGCCGCGACGCGACGTGGGGCGAGGCGACATGTTTGGCTTCACTAGCGAAACTGAAAGAGCGCGTCGTTCGCTTCGATCTGGAATGCATAGAAAGTCATTTTTTCGCAGGCGGGTCGCATTCCTATCTCAATAGGAGCTGTCAGCGAGTTGACCACTAGGTGTCACTACGGCCCAATTCAATGCATCTAGCGGACTCAGTCATTATCGATCGAGCAGCAATAACGTAGATTTTCCTGTACATTGGTCCGCTAAGACTTTGCTGCCATCTGTTGGCAATATGCGCGGCTGACTGCTCCTATTGATACCCATTTTGCCAGTAGGCAATGATCTGAGACCCTCGTAACTTCACATGTGTGGGCGTAAAATACTGTTCATTTGCCGAAAACAGATTTCGCATTCGAAAAGTTACGGAGAGGCTGCGAAGGTCCCATGGTTATTGAACTGCGCCATCAGAATTATGATTCGCGCACCGCACTGAGCATAATGCAGCAGAGCAGTGCCGTAATAAGCCCCAGAGAAGCCATTAATTGAGAGATGTTAATAGATTTAATGAGTGACTGCTAATAGCCCTCAGAAATATTCCAGTACATCACCGGAATTATATCATAATGTCAGAAGCTATTCGAGTGCATTCGTGATCTGTGGTGATGAATGTGCTCGGCCTGTTAATACTCCGAGTGACAGTAACTACTTGTGCCTGCCGTGCAACTCCGCAAAACAATAACAGAAGGTTATTCTAACTTTTTGGGATGTCACGGGTGCTGAGGCACCAGACACTGAGGCACAGACGCCGACATGACCGCTACTCAACATACTACCGATACTTCGTACTTCCCAATCACTGAATGACTTGAAATGTGTACCTTATTCACTTTACACTGCCACTTTACTCACTGTAGGTGAACTACATGTACCTTCAAACCAATTTTCAGCAACTTACCCTATGACGCCAATGAACTAACAACACCTACAACATTTTCACACATTCACATACGTACCGTATTACACTGTACAGAACTTTTTAAAAAGGGTCTGCCCTGTTCCACCTTCTCAACAGAAATGTGCCAAAACGGTGACTCCTACAACTCCCTTACACAATACCCAATCACATTCATTCATGCATTCGTTAAGCGGCCTATCCACGTGCAATATTATTGCACAATATGACGATCAAAATGGGCAATATTATTGCCCAATCTTTTTCCCATCCATTATGCCAGAAGCACATGACACCCATTTTGGGTCCCATATTGTGCAATAATATTGTACCGTGGAAAAAACGGCTTTGCACTAATCCCACATTCAGATCACCAGAAACCTGATCACATTTTAACCCCTTCTAGACGGAGCTCATGACACTGTTCTTCGCGTGATGGAGTGGACGACGATCAATTGAAAGCGCAGGTTTTCTGCGAGCATTCCGGTTTCATCCTGCTACACATTCTACACACTGACATCACCAATGCTCTCTGTAGAGAGCCAGTAATGTGATATTTGGCGGTAAACACTAGATTCGATATTCAAAAGTCTAAGTTGTTCCAAATATCCGCTCAGCAGGGGCACATGAGAAACTGGATGGGCGACGTAACGAAATGTTAAATGCAGATTTGGTTTTTAAGCTCGCTCCATTGACATGAACTACATATGTATATATCATAACGATAAAAACATGCCGTTATGGCTCTAATGAGTTTATAAACTGGCCTTCTCCAGGGAAAGGCCATTTTGGGTTGTCGCTGATCGGTCCCTTGTCGTCTCAGTCCACTTTTGTTCATTACATCGCTCGTAAATCAATGTTTTCAATTTCGACTCCGCAACAGGCAATCCCTTTCCAGTTTGGGTTTAATTCCACTTCAAAGGTTTAAACCGTTCTGCTTGGGTCACCCCGTGTGAAATGTACCCAATGGCATGATAAAGAGGTTCGTCACGTGACGTCAAATTTCCATGACCACCTTGCCCATGTCAAAACATTCCCGGGGATGATGTTGAAATTATGGGGCCGTATTCAAAAAGGGTGATCGTCGCGCGAGACTTAGACGCGTGTAACTTCACTAAATGCACACACTTCCACCATGCATTTGACAAAAGTTACACGTAAGTCTTAAACACCCTTTTTGAATACGGCCCATGGAGTTTAACATCAGGCGCTGAAGGTCCGGCGTTCGAATCCCTGTCAGGCATTTTCGGCATTTTTTCATTTTTTCTTGTTCTTTTTTTATTTTATTTTCTCTAGCGTTTGATGAGAAAATTAACTATCTCTCCCTTCCCAGACTTTTGAAGCAGACTGGGCGATTGTTTAATGTTTGTTTTGTTACCAGTTACTGGTTGGTATAATAACTCTGGACAGGAATTGTACAGGAATTGTATTATCCATGGAACATCACGCTGATTGTATCCATGTAAGATCTTTCACTTCCTCGGGCACAACGTCGGGTCTTGCTAGTTTTATAGTATTGACGACCGGAAGTAGTCAAGCTGGACATGCGCAGGAGATTGGGAAGGACCGCTGGCACTTGACACTGCTCCTATCTGTTGCATTGAGTGAACACGGATGTCCTCTTTGATGATATCCAATCGTGGTTCAATCTGAGTCGGCTTCCTCTCCTAAACAATTATCTTATATTCCCATGCCAATGTCATAAAACCATGCCAGGAAAAATTGAATCATACATGTTTATGGAAATGGTCTCTTGAACGAATGTGAATCAACCCCTTGGGGATTGGATGTTAATGGTGCAAGCTCGTTATGAAGTCCCTTTTACAATTATGGTCACTTTCTGCTTATTGAATCCTAATCCAGTATATACATACATCATATGCACAAATTTGATACCACTAAAGTCCGGTGTCTCACTTTTATTAAACTCCCAAAACAGTGACACAAGTCACTTATGTCATTAAGCGGTTATAACATCACTGAACCGTTGATTTTATTTTCAGATCGTTCATCAGCGGATGACACTGAGGTCATCCCTTTGAATAACGTTCGTGGTTCATTCAGGACTCGACATGTTACAATAGACGAATGGACTAGTACCATGTCCAAGAAAGACCAACAAGATAAATCCTGGTTCGACCTGGTCTATGACTTCACACAAAATACAACAGTCCACGGAGTAAGGTTTATAACGGATAAAAATTCATACTGCATACGGAGGTGAGTGATTGCGTTCACTTTCAACTCGGAAAAAGTTGTTGTGCTGAGAAATTTTCATTTTTTTTTCTCTCGAATTTTGTGTTAAATCTTCTTTTCATTGTTTGGAACACACTGGGAAACAGTTTTCAGTGTGGCCATTTTTCTGTGTGACGCCCATTGTTTGGAACACACTGGGGAAACACACTCACTGTTTCTCTGTGTGTCGGTCATTGTCAAGTCGCCGCTTATTCCGTTAATCTTCTGTCATGTCACGCCACACTGAAAAACGTTACACAGGTGTAAAGTTTTTCAGTGTTTCCGTGTGTCAGTGTTCCCCCTATTGTTCTGGAAACACTGGCAGATAGATCGACACGTTTCTCTGTGTGTCCTCCATTGTCGAGTCGCGGCTTATTCCGTCAGACAATAGCAGGGGAACACTCACAGATGGGGAACACTGAAAAACGTTACACCTGAATGGAAGTGAAGACACAATAATCTTTTATTTCAATCCATCTTAAACATCCTCTTTCAGATGTATATGGGCATGTATCTGGCTCCTATCGTTTGGATTCGTGACCAATCAGATTGTAAACAGAGTGATCTACTACATNGGGGGGGGGGCAGTTGGAAGTACAGTAATATTGCACTTGTTCTGGTGGAATGGCTGCCCTAGGGGCTTCGCTCGTTCGTTTTGGACGACTTTGGCTAAAGCTAGGAGCACATGTCCGATAAAAATGGTGCGATTTGCCGTCCGGCAGGGGTGTTTTTAAAATCGACTGGCCCGGATAAATGACGAGTCGACAGCGTTGGGTCAGTCAACTTTAAAAACACTCCTGCCTGACGGCAAATCGCACCATTTTATCGAACATGTGCTTCTAGCTTAAGAATCCGTCCACGCGATTTTCGAGCGGTGCGATGCCGCATCCTTTGTCCTTGACCAACGCCGCGAAAAAAAACAATGCTTTCGAGCGTCTGCCGCTCGAAAATGGCATTAATGGAACAAGGAATGGGAAAAATGTTTCGATGACCAAGAAAGATTCTCACCCGTTTCCTTTGGCCAGATTGTACCTGAGTGTCGATTCCCAATCGCTGTAGTCGGTAAGGTTAGCTCAGCCGATGGTTGAAATACCTCCGACCAAACTCAGACGCATCAAAATAAGGAATGCGAGTAAATTACTTATGTAGAGCAGTACGTTTTGCAGGTGAACAACTAGCATGTGTGCCGCCCTTTTTATTCGTCAGACTGAAAACTGACTCTTTTGAATAGGCTGCGGTTTTAGTCACGCCTAAGTCTGGTAATAGGCGAGTCTCATGATAAACCCACAACACAGCAATGGCCTACTTCCACAAGAGTTTTTCCTGCGGTTGGGACGATCATGTGATTGTGGACGAGAAATACTGGTAGATGTAAGCCTGTAACACTGGGTCAGTAGGGAGGTTTAGAAATCAAACGATAAACGTAAACTTTACGACAACGTTATTTTTCGTACTACGTACATTAACCAAATTTTAGAAATTGCATTTTCGGTACAAAAATAACGGTTTTCGTCAACGTTTACGTTTATCGTTTGATTTCTAAACCTAAACGTCCCTAATGTGGAGGATTCCAGCCGACAAATGTCTCTTTCCAGGGTGACTGCGGCGGTCAAGTATGGTTACTGGGACCTCCTGAATGCAACCTACAGCCACAACTCCAAACCGCTGGATGAAATATTGAAGGATAGAATGGCAGAAGTGAATGCCGGCAAGATATTCAGCGATCTTGCCCACAGAAAAGAGGATATGATTGTCAAGTATGAACTGTCTGTTGGGCTTTTTCTCCTCTCAAGCTATCTGACACTACACGATTCATTCACTATATTTTTTGTCTTATTTTCATCTACAACTCTCTCGCCAGGCGCACACAGATGAAGAGAGGCAGGCGATCAGCTGAGTGGCACCGCATTATTTGGATCGAATGGGAGACGTACCGTTAGAGGCCACCACCAGTTAGCGGTCCTGGAACGTCACGAAATTTGACGTCACAGAGGAGAAATGCACGACACAACGTCATCAATAATGACGTGGAGGCCACGGCTTACGTCCTGACGTCAAATTTTGTGACGGTCTAGGACGCTAACGAGTTTAGCCTCTAATTAAAGGCAGTAAAATCTCCCATTGGCTGGGACAAGAATATCGCTGCGCCGGCTGTGTGCAGGTGATCGATCACACAGCCATTTTTCGAAGTCCCCAGATCGGTGCCACAGAACGCTACGCTAGATAACAATGTGGAGGTCTTTAAGAGCTGATGAACCGAATGATCTGACATCCCAGCATCAGCAGTCATCAAAAACGTGTTTCTGTTTCAGATGCACGTACAACCAACAAACGTGTACGCCTGATAACTTCACCATGGGGCTCACAGACCACGGGGTTTGTTACTTCTTCAACGATGGTCATGGTGAAGGTTTAGCGTCGGACAAAACAGGTGGGGGAGAAGTTTGTAGGACACAGTTACTCTGCCTCTAATTTTCACATACCGTGGACTGAGGGTGTTGCCATAGCAGCAGGGGAAGGCTATGAAATGACCCCTGACCCGGTCCTTCTCTCACTGACGCAACCTTTCATACAAAGCTTTGTGATTCTTTCAATGCAATGNCTCGGCAGGAATAAAGATTCTTCTATTCGACCGCGGTAACATCCCAGTCGTGAAGGAACTTGGTCATGGCGTGGCCACCGGAACGCATACCTTCGTCGGCGCTGAGGTTTTGGTGGTAAATAAAACAATTTACATGTATATTAAACAGTGTGCAAATCAAATGTGTTTTCTTTTTCATTAGTTGCTCTTCTTGTCGCATTGCTCGCCTCTAAAACTCTCCCATGATCGAGATATCGTTGCAATTATGTAACTTCCGTTTTATCCAGATGGAACGGCAGCACCCGCCGACGGGAACCTGTGCAAGTAAACGGAAACTAAAGTACTACGACAGGTACAGTGACATCGCATGTAAAATGGAATGTCTGACGAATTACGTTTACGGACAATGCCATTGCAGGGCACATCATATGCCTAACATACAAGGTACGTTATTTTTCATACTACACATTAACCAGATTTTGCATTGCATTTTCGGTACAAAAATAAAGTTGTCGTTAACGTTTACGTTTATCGTTTGATTTCGAAACCTCTCACTTATAATGTGACGTACGACATATGGGAGTAGGCCTAGGCACATCGAGGGCCGTATGTACCAACGAAGATTATCTTGAACTCAGGTTGAGCCACAACTTTTCCATTGTCACATCATGCCCTGGCAAACCTGAACAGTTGTAATAGCGGTACATACATGTATTTTCATTAAAGGAACACTGACATCCTTTATCCTGGTTGTATCGGCCACCGTCAGATGGCGTGTTGTAGACAACACGCCATCTGACGGTGACCAACGAAACCATCCTTCCGATCACCATTGCAGGTTTCATGCCGCCATGCTCACTGAGGAAATACCTGTTGTGTGCGATCAAGGCAAAAGGTAGAATCTCTGATGACATTTGGAAATGTTTCTGCAGTAAAATCTCAAATTGGGCTGTCACCCTGTCTCTTCCAGTACTTGATAAAGCGCATGCGCAAAATCTGAGAAACCAAGATGGCAGCCGACTGCGGTAACAATCTGCCAGCCTTCATGACCTCTGACCTTTCTACACATTTCGATGTTTCAGAGGATTTCTTCCATACAGAACTCAAGAAATGCTCAGCATGTGACCCGGAATGTCACTCAACGATCTACTCTCCGAGATTTTCTTATTTAACCACTGCCTCGCACGATGTAGACAACATTCTTAGGATACTGAATGGTAAACATGAAGAAAAGTTAGCCTATGTTGAAGAGAATAGCTTTGTCTCTTTTGTTTGAGTTGGTGCACTTTATCTGTTTAGTTAGTCCAAATCTGTAGGGCCTACCGGAGGCCAGCTCCACTCAAAACAATTTCAGAATTGTGACTTGGATTTCTTTGTGATTAGCATCTTCTTGCCTTGCCTCCCTCACGACAAGCGTCCAAAAATGGCAGCTGGCTGTCTGTCCCGCACTGGATATGCGAGTCTAGTAATTAACATATGGCCAGTCTGGGCACTTAGTGAGAGGGCTGTCGACGTTTTCATAACCTTAGTTTTTCCTGAACTTCAGAAAATGAGTTGCAAAAGAGGTATATTGAGGCCCGAGACACCAGTCAGTACGTGGACCCAATCCACTTTAAGGAAGACACAGTCCTTCTTGAAGATATCATCAACCGAGCGCGAGACGTGGAGAATGTCCTGGGGAAGAATCTATCGACCATTCTTGATGAACAGCTCGACCAAATCAAAAACACGTTTGAATACGTTCGCGCCATATACAGCAATATGAGCGACATTTATCAATTTCAAGATTATGTCGTGCGGAAGAACTTCTTCCGCGGGGCCCAGGCCATTGATGAACGGACACTCACATCAGTCAGTAAAGATTTCATGGAATACATTGAAAATTTCGAAAGGGATCTTCTTGTGCTGTTCAACTTCAACCTTACAGATGAAAACGAACCGACCAGGACACTCTTGTATAAAACTATGAAGAATCTACTTCGAACGAAGGCTTCCATGACCGAATGGGCCCAGCAGAATATAACTCAGATTAATGAAGCCTACATGAACGCCAAACCGATATTTGCATATAGGTACGAAGGTAAAACGTATGCAGAACATCAAGTCATCCCGCCGATTTCTGTGCTTTATAGTGCGGTTACATCTGATGAGGCCCGGGAACGGTTGGAGCAGATAGACAGGGCTTTGGATGGCGCGAGAAAGGCGTATGGGAAGTTGGAAGCGGTACTGGACGGCGTCTATGAGAATGGAACGTTGGATGTGGATCATTTTGGCATCGTACGGCGGATTTATATCACATACATCAAGAGAGTCAATGGTTTGAAAAGTGCTGTCTTAGAGGATGTGTTTAGAAAACCTGTAGACGATGTGAGTGGAAAGATAACCGAGTTTAACCGACTGTATGAGAGAGTTCATCAGTCGTGTAACAACATGGAACAGGAACTCAACATGTTGAAGGAGATCGTCGACAAACGTGTGGTGATCTGGACGGCCATGATGGACATCGTCAACAAATCGTCAGCGTATATCAAAGACACGGGCCTACAGATGGGAAAAACTGAACTTTGTAAGCAGTTCACGTCAAAGAAACTCGTACAGAATATCAATCAGTTCAGAGACTTCTTCGAAATCGACCTTCGGCCGAGATCAGTAAAGCTTACCGATGCTTGGAACCCAACCTACATTGCTATCATCGACTTTGTAAAAGATTTCCTTGCTGACAACGATACCTATGAGTACTTCATGAGTAACGAAACTTCAAATACATTTCTGATGAGCATAGAAGACCTGTATAATGAGGAGGGATTTAACAATTACTCACAAAGTCTTCGTGAGGAGATCAGCCAGAAACAACAGGAAGGCGATCTGAACGCCCTCTTTGGGACGACTGATAGGAATTTCATCATGTCTCTGGGGGAGTTTCAGAAGATCTGTCGTGATTCGTACTTACCTGGCAACCGGATCGACAAGGACTTTTACAGGTACGGTAACTGACCTATTTTTATCTCACCACCATTCCTGTCACACCTCATGCAGACTATTGTAACTCGGACTTGCATTGCTAGGACTACCATGCCTTCCACACCAGTCTGTAGGCCTACATTCCTATGGTTATACTTCGTTATCCACTTTTTCCCACAGAAACAACTTCCTCAGCATGGATGTCTACTTCAGTGAGCTCAACTATGAACTCATCCAACAACAGAGGGCGTACGACATCATTGCATTATTCAGTAAGTTTATTAGGTCCAAGGTCATCTGACCTCCAGCCTGGGTGGTTCTCGTCCCACATGTTGGTTTCTGATCTTATCGGCAGGATGATTATAATGTACTGAGAGCGGAACATACATGTAGTTGAGTCTGACGACCACCATCAAGTGATCGACTGAAAAGGACCGATGAAAAACGCGTTGATTTGCCGCTCTCATTAAAGATAATGTATCACGGGTATTTTCGCGGGCCACGAAATTCATTGTTTATTTACATTTTGTTTGTTTATGTCCAGGCTTTCTTTGTCTTATGAGTAATTTGTTGGTAGCATGTCTCTCTAGAAATTCTTTAGATGCCCAAAGCATTCATTTTGGTGGGTTGGCATGTCCAAAAAGTCCAAAATAACATAATGTAAACATCCATGTTTACAAACATTGAATGTAAACAATGAAGTCGTGATATATTATCTTTAACAAAAGAGCAATCAGTGCACCGTCAGAACGTGATAACCTTCTGATCGAAACATTTATTTATCTAATACACATTCTTGTTTCTCTCAGGTGACATAGGTGGCTCCCTGGGTCTCTTCCTGGGAGCGAGTGCCATCAGTTTATTCGAGTTGGTCGATCTTTTTCTCTTCAACTACGCCAAGAAGAAAGAGAAGGAACACGAGACGCGCCGCAGGCAGAGTGTAATCGACGCCATCGTCAATACAAAACCTGTCTTGAATGACCAATACGTCACACCTGAACTGGTCATCAAACCAGCCATTAAGGCGTGAAAGACGTGCAGTGTTGGGGAGGCCGCTTGACTTTTTATCCCGACAGGGCGGCGCTGCGGGTGGTTGTACCAAAGCGCGTCATAACAAAGCAAAGCACGTCGCGTCACGACGTCTTGACGCAGTGCAACAGTGACGCAACGTCGAAAAAAGACGAACATCCGCTCACAGCGCCCCTAAAGCATGCAGCACACTGGCCGCCAACTTCGGCGTCCAGAGGCGTTTTTTCGACGCCAATGTCCGAACGCCAGAAAAATCCCCACTGTGCTACGAATGGAATCTGGAGAACGCCGCCGGACGCCACTGAACTTCACTGAACTCCAGATATCAAACATGTTTGATTTTGGACGCCTGTGGACGCCAGTGAACTCCCGAAGCAGCCAAGTGTGCTACCGATGGCCGCCAAACTTGGAGTCGGCGGCGAGGCTTTGGCCAATCAGCTTGCGTCTTGATGTCACGTGATTTCAAAGTGGAAGCCTCAAGTGCCCGAAAAGATGCCACTGAACGCCAAGTTTGGGCAGGTGTGCTCTCACCAGGATCCACTGGCAGCCAACTCTGGCGTCAAGAGGCGTTAACGCTTCTGGACGCCAGATTTGGCGGCCACTCCCAGTGTGCTGCCAGCTTAAGTGGCCGCAGTTTGCAGGTTCCCATTACATCGAGCTGAGTTGCTGGGGTAGGGGCCTACTGAGCATTCACACGAGACTGAGCTATGTCTGAAGTCATTGGGCAACAAATACACAACGACATAATACCATGTATATAGTACCAAAACTACTAAATCTGCGATGCCGTAGTTACAGCCTGTACATACACTACATCATCGAGTAAGCCGTCTATCAAATACTTCAAAACTGGCATTATGAAATGTATTCACTTTTCGCCATTGTGATGTGTCATTTTGTATATAGGCAGTCATTTAGTGTAAATTACTCTGAACAGCCTTGCTGCAGTGTACATCGTTCGGCTATTCTTTGTACATTTTCTGTGTGGCAGAAATAGGCCTAACTGTGCATTTCAGTGCCGATCAAAAAGGTTTAAACCTAATAAGATTTGCCGAACCTTCCTTTGAGAAATTCTATTACATACGCGTACGTAACGCATGTGTAACATATTTTATGTAATCTATTATGAAAAACGCATAGAACGCAAATTTGACGTGAAGCAGTAGTTATATTTCCACATATTTCTTTGTTTCAGTGTCTTCCGTGTTCCATCTAACATTGCTGTTTTCTGATTCTGAAATAAAAACGGCATGCATGTTGTCACTTGTCTTGTTGGAAAATATCGATAAACAAATACATGTACCTCAAGTTGGATGAAATGATTTTTTTCATGATCATCATCGTGTTGTCGTCATTATCATCATCGTCAGCAGCAGCAGCAGCGGCAGCAGTGGCAGCGACGGCAGCAGCAGCAGCAGCAGCAGCAGCAGCTACAGCATCATTTTCATCATTATCATCATCGGCACTCTGCATGTCTACTCCGAGTCGCGGTGTCAGCTCATACACTCCAATATTCATCATTTCGACGGCGCCATATTGGTTTCTACGAAGATTTTGCGCGTGCGCACTTATCTGGTCGGCAAACCAATGCATGTGATTGGTCCTTACCTGTGATTGGTCGCATGATAAGAATCTGGCCACCAGATACCGACATTTCATGCAAACTTTGAGCATGTGATGCGTTCATCATAAATATAACACGATGCCATAAAGCTGTGAACTGGTGCTCCCTGGGTGCGGCGTGGTTCACGGACCAGGACATACAGCTTTTAGTAAAAGAAAATTATACAATTGAATACTGTGCAGTTTTGTTTGCACGGGCAGTATTGATGGTAAAAGTCCGATTACACCAATTTCATCATTAGTGATTGCGTCAGTCTCGGCCTGGATGCGGTACACAGGTACCGAAGAGCGAATGAACGAAGCGAACATCGACTCTTATTTGACAACAGCCACATGAGACAGATATGAATAAATAAACACATAACTGTTTAATATATATTGTGGTCCAATAACGTGTAATAACCAATGGAGTTAATTACTGATGCTGGAAGGGATGGGAGCTGTAACATCCAGTGAACAATTGATGAAGATATTTCATCACGTTTGGTGTTGTTTCCCGTGTTGTCAGAAAGAGATATTCTAGAATGTGAAGTGAATCGGATATCTCGCGCAAATCACACACAAATCTTCTTATTCTTGCTACTGTTGGATAAACCTGGTGTTGGTACAGGAGTCTTTCACTGGATCATTGAGAAAAATGCCTCAGGGATTATCGCCAAGTTTTCCCTTCTGAAATAGACGCCATCTTGTGAGCAGGACAAAATGTGGGCGAGTCTGAGAAGGGGACAGCAAGAGACGCCAAAGAAAACCCTCCTTTCTTCTCTCGCGGCGTCAAAGCCTCCTGAACCTGATCAGGGAAAAGAGAAGGAAGACATCGGCAAAGACGGCAAGTATATTGAGTCTAGATGTATCTGTACTCGAAATGCATGCAAGCAAAAAATTCACGTATAGGGCGGCATGTCTGTGGGACAGGCAGATCTTTGGAGGCAAATAAGGTGTCTTGTGATTGGTTAAGTCAGCAACGAATCGTGAGATGGGCACGGATTGCGTAGGACGGCCTCAGCTGTCTGTAATCCGCTACGGGTTACTGACGACTACGTACGACTACGATAAGATCAGTGCATAACGCATGCATGGGGTTACTGACGCACATAGTCGTCAGCAACCCGTGGCGGGTACCTAAGACAGGCACCGCGTAGATGTCAGTGATACTCAATAAGGCTTTCGTGATTGGTTATGTCTGCAACGAATCGTGAGATTGTAAGCAATCGACCAATCTTTGGTGTTAGTAGTAGGTTTTCTTGGCTGGTGTGTCAGACGACTCCAGTATAAGAAGTTTTCTTTAGAAGGGTATAGATGCAATACAAGGCGAGATGAGGCCAAATCAGCTACTAAGTATAATATGGTATTCCATAGAGCTGAACCATACATTGTGGATTGCGTAGAAGACCAGTATGATTGAGGCTCGGAAATTGAGATAAATGTTGGGCCGTCTATCTTTACTGATAATCAGCTTCACATTCTGTGGCCGTCTGCACCTCAGATAGAGGGAAGAAAAATAGGATATGATTTATACGGGTTAACCAGACACATGGAGTCGATGGTGAGGTTGGGTAACAAGAGTGTGTGATACCATATTCTTTTACCACCTTTGGAAGCGTACCTTGTCAGTCCGCGTTCTGTTACCAGTTTCACAAAAGGCGGTTTCACACTTCTTTTGAACGACGTCGCTCGCCGTCAGCTGCCATCGTCGAGTGGATGTCGGATGACGACGGAAGACGTCGCGCATTCGAAATGTAAAACCGCCCTTTAAATCAACAAAAAGCCGTTATTCTCACGTGGAAACCTGTCAAACGAAAACCTTCTGTTGCAGAGAAGGATCAGGTGCAACAAGAGGAGCCAATAGATGACGCCACGAAGACAACAGAGAATGCTGGGGAAGAAAGGGAGGTGATGGATCCAGAGGATGATTATCAAGATGATTTGGAAGCCGACTCTGAAGGGCCGGAACCTGACGAATATTCGGAAATTGATGAAACACGTCCTGACAGCGATTCACGGCAAGACTACGGCGATTCCGAGACGCCCGAGTCTGAAGACGAAGATGGTACACCGCAGGAATCTGGCAAGCATGCTAAGGAATCACCCACTGGTGGAAAGGAAACTGACCAGAGCGATCCAAAAACAGCTAAGAACAGCATCCTCAATAACCTGTCTGATTATTCCAAGGTGCATCGCCAGCGTTACCAAGGTGACAGCCCAGAATTGCCGAGAAAAACAGAAAAGTCAGGGAAAAGGTCCCCGGGGGATCGAAAACCGACACCACAGGACAAGATACCCGAGAATAAGGATGCCGCGGGGTCGCCAAATCTGCTCAAGACGAAGCTGAAGGTTCCTTTGATAACGCAGAAGTTACTCCAACCCGCACGGAATCGTCTTAAAGAGCGAGCGGAGGAGCCAGAGACGGTGGTGGTGGATGAAAAAAAGAAAGAGCCCGAGAGGAAGAAGACGAAAGATGCAGAAACGCCGTGGTGGGAACTGTTCTATGATTATACACAGAATGCTACGGTTCATGGCATCAGATATGTCACTGACAAGGATACATATTGCTTTAGAAGGTAATCTTCTTTACTTTCAAGCTATCATGACGCCACGTCGTCGTTACGTGTTGTGTCTGTTTGCCCAGATTCGCGGTGGGCCTCCAGACCTGCCATGTAATCAAACCATAAGATTCTATCGCAACTGGTAAAGGTTTTTCACGTGACGTCATATTTCCATGACGACTCGATGCCACCATATTGGCCGTCAAAATGTCAAGCGACGTCACAGCATGAACAGAGCGTCAACACACAGATCGTGACGTCAAAGCGCCATGACGTGGTAATGTTGACGTCGTCGTCTTTGCAGTCACGTGACCGTTGTGACGTCAGAACATTAATCTTTTCAGGTTCATTTGGACTCTGATATTCTGCCTGGCCTGTGGTTACGTCACCTATCAGATTCAGGAACGAATCAGATACTTCCTCTCTAAACCGGTCATGGTCAAGGTCGAGGTCAACTTTAACCAATCAATACGGTTTCCGGCCGTGGCGTTATGCAATCAAAATGCATTCAGGTAAATAAGATCTGCTCCATCATTGCAAAATCGTTGAACCGAGAGTCGAGTACCGCCATCACGCCATCATAAGGCCTATTATAATAGACACTATCACATCAGGCAAATGAACGTATTGTAGGAGGAAACCGGAGCGCCAGGAGAAAACTGCGTTTTTATGGCAGAATGGACCCGAGATCAAATCCAAAATCCTAGACAAGGGGTGATGATTCCATTCACTGCGCCACTATGGCTGCCAATAAAAGGATTTTCACTTATATCAGTTTTTTTTTCATTTCCTAGGGTTACAGAGGCAGTCAAACTTGGTTACACAGAACTACTCGACGAGATATACAATGGAAACAATGGCTCTATCAGCGACGATGTTTTAGCAAAGTATCCGAAGGCAGAGAGGAGCATTGCTGAAATGTACAACTTACTTGCACATACAGAAGATGATACGATTGTGAAGTAGGTAGATATTTTTTCTGCGGAGGGTGGGTTAACACTTCGGACCCGCGCTTACCTTTTCATCCCGACAGGTCGCCGCTGAGAGTACCGAAGACGTCAAAAACAGAGCAAAGCAACGCAATGACGTCGCCTCACGACGTCCTTGACGCAGTGCAACGGGGACGTAACGTCAAAAAATGTGTACGATCGCTCACAGCGCCTCCAAGCGGAGGTTCCTCATTTCCTTGACCCTCGGTAGAAGTTGGTGAATGTCCCTTCATCTGTTCGGTCATGGAGAAGCAGCTACAAATTAACCAACACTTTGCCTCTCGCATGTGATGATTAACGCATTCTACACTTGATGAAGCTGATATCATTTCCACTGCAACCATGATAAGTTTATGATTAGAGACTATCCCACACCATGGAGTTAATAAGCTGCAGTTTTGACGCATGTTCTGCATAATGTATTCCGAAAAGAAACAGCTCAAGGTCGATCGTTGATTGCAAGTCTCCCTGATGGCCTTCATTCACGGACAAGCTTGTGGTGGCTGTCCGTATGTTCCAAACAACAAAGGCCATATCTGCCATGTAAAGGTGGAAGGCAGTGTTTCCACTTGTCGTCAATGGGATGACTTTTCGGCCGTTAGAGGTCACCACTAATAGCGGTCCTAAAACGTCATGGAATTTGACGTCACAGAGAAGAAGTGCATANAACGAATGCAGAATACTCAATATGAAACGGAATCTTATGCAGCCACTCCAGTAAGACCTCTGTACCGACTTGTCCGAAACTCGAACTTCCTGTGGGGCAAATTCGTCTCGTACGTTTCAAGTTATATCTTTAATCCTTCTGAAAACCTGCCTTTTCTGTTGACATGGTGACCCACAGATGGAGAGACTTGACATCCCCCGGGGATCCTGCAGACCAAGAAACTCGCGTCTCGAGACAAGGCCGACCTATACCGACAAAGCCTGTAAGATGGAATGCATGACGCGCCGTATGAACGAAGCCTGCGGCTGTAGGGGACAGTATATGCCACCCGTTGGAGGTTGGTAAAATCTTTGCTCTGTCGTTCCGCCTGTGACGTCACCACTTGACAGGAGGCATGGATTGTCGCATTAATGTCCGAACATACAGTAATCTTGAAATAAGTACATGTATTATGTCGAGATTGAATGGACTCCACTTTGTTTTCAGATGCGCCCGTGTGTACGGTCCGACAATACCTAAAATGTTTAGAGAGAGAAAAGCGTGAGTTTTCTCGGTTTTTTTTGTCTCATGTCATTACCAGAAGGTTTCAGGAGAGGACTACTTTCTCTCCCAAACTTACTTCATCAGCACTGAGTGATCAGCCCTGTTGTAGTTTTCCTTTGTCTCTTGGAAGTAGTACGGCTCAGCTTGTCATTCCCGGTTGTAACAAGGCCTTCTGATCATACTAATATGTAGAATGACTGGCACTTTCATATTTTCATCAGGGAATTTCGCACAAACTGCCCAGAAGGATTGTGCCGAGTGTTCACCGACCTGCTACAGCATAATCTACAGACCCAATTTCTCCTACGTGACGTCTGCAGCCCATGATATCGACAAGATCCTGGACATCACCAACCAAACCAAGTTACAGGAGAATTACATCAGAGCCAGGGATGCAACGCATGCAATTGACAAAAAGAAATACGAAGCGGACAAAGAACTATTGCTAGAAGTATTGGAAAGAACGGAAGCCGTTGGGGACCTGATGAACAGGAATCTGTCAGACATCGCCGTCGATAGCCTAACACGTGTCGTTGACTTGTTGATTGTCACTACAGCCATCCACGGCAACATCACCGAAGTCTACGAGTTCCAGAAATTTGTCGTGACTAATAACTTCTTTGTCGGTGCAGAAGAATTCGACAAAAGGGTCTTGAATCCGTTGACGGCGGACTTTTCACAATACGTCGGGCAATTTTTGAGGAATCTGCAATATCTCCAGTCATTGGCGAACGATTCGACGCATCAGAGTGTCCGGGAACTCCTCTACAATATGATGAAGAATGATATGGATACCAAGATGAACATGACCGATACTGCTTTGGAGAAACTGGAACAGTTGCGTCTGGCGTTCAGGAAAGGTGAACCGGTTTGGAATGACAGGTAAAACCTTGAAATTGTACCAATAGACGATATCACTCCAAAAGAGCGCAGCACCTGACGGGACAGCGTCCAAGACGTCCAGCACGTCATTTCATGATGTCTTGTCAGAGGCGAGACGAAAAAAAATCAGATTGTTTCACGACGTCATGATCGCTGAAACAACCGGATTTTTTTCGAGTCACGTGATGGGTTCAGAAATGATGTGCGGGACGTCATGACGCTGACCCCGTCAGGTGCTGCACTCTTTTGGAGTGATATCGTCTATTGTTAAAAGCTGCTGGACGGCTCAACTCATCTACCCCCAGAGAGTCCAGCAGACGGCATCTTCTGTCAACGTTTTCTCACACTCTGTTGTATTGATTGGAAACTATTCAAAGAAAGGTTGTTCCTAACAATCTCGACAAGGTTCCCTCATCTACCCCAGCCCAGAGTCCAGTAGGTGGCACCTTCTATCAAAGTTTTCTCGCATCCTGTCGTATTATGTGAAAAAGGGTTGAAGAAGGGTTGTTCCTGACGATCTAGACAAGCTTCTCTTGGTCGGTGTTTCAGGTATCAAGGTCGGAATGAAGAGGAGCACATCCTGATCGTTCCGAGACGTGCCCTGTATTACACGGTGGAGGATATTGACGCGGTGGAAACACTTGACGGCCTCAGAGAAGAATTGAAGTTTCTTCGAAGGCTTTACTCAAGGTGTGTGTTGTCAAATGTTTGAAACCGTTGACTGATGAGCGTCAAATGCCTACTCATACACAAAACGACCACAAACGCAGTTGGGAAAAGCTGCATTCAGCATGTTCAGGAGTGGCGCGGGGAGGAACACGCCCGTGCTATGATCTAATAGAGCTTCTTCATGTGACGTCACATTTCCATGAGACGACAAGATGCCGCCATATTGGTAGTCAACATGTCAAGCGACGTCACGGCATGAACACAGCGTCAACACACAGATCGTGACGTCACAATGTCATGACGTGATAGTTTTGACGTAGCCGCCGGCCATTTGCCGATTCTTTGCAGTCATGTGACCGTTGTGACGTCAGTAAAGAACCTCTACAAACGACGTGGGAAAATGATGGCAAGAGGCGCCAGCGCCAGAAACGTCCTTGACGTAAAAACAACGAAAATGACATTACACGAATACCATTTCGTTCAATTTCAACCTCCATTTTCAATCTTCTGACCCAGGTTCGACGCCATCTTGGACGAGACATTTAGCAAGTCCACATTCAGTATGTTAGCTCTGAAGAACTCAGGAAAGCAGCACCATGATTCAGTCGAAAGAATTAATCTCATGCGTGACGTGGTCAAGGACGAAATCTTCCGAAAGCCAATTATTTCTATAGGTACGTACTGGCAATGCTGGCCAATAATAACAACGCATGGTTGAAATTGTTTGCAAAACTTGGCAGCAGCAACTAATGCATGTACGTTAAGTGGTTGTCAATGTTTTGGAACTACATGTATATCCTTGTTCAAATCTTTCCTGTTCTCAGATAAGAAAGTCAAGGAATTGAATGAAGTGTTTGGACGCCTGGAGACACAACTGAAGAAAATGCGCATAGATTTGAAGTTTTTAAACCAGACTATTTCATCCAAGGATGATGTATTCGCTGCACTGAACCCAACCTCGGATATTGCCAACAGTTATATTTCTAATGGAGGCTGGAGGAATGAGAGTAGAGGTAACAATATTCCCGTTAGCCGTTCATGGTTAAGATACTCCCTGAGCCATGGTAGCCTAGTGGTTATCCGCTTAGCGAGCAGCAGGTCGCGGGTCCAGCCTGGGCCATAAAGGATCATCCCTGATTCTTCAGTCTGTCGCATGGGACAGTAAGGCCGAATCGGTTAATGTCGTCCTGGGTATAACAGAAATATACCCAGGTTCAATGTCGTCCTACAAAACTATACCCTGGGTATAGTTCGATCTACAAAAGTATACCCAGTACCGTAGTTTTGAGCCTAGGTACGAATTAGGAATGGATGGGCGCTATTTTGTTTCTCGCTTCAACTGAGACGGCAGCTTTGCAAGCAACATCTTCAAAATATCAGTCAATATTGTCAGCTTTTGTGCTCATCGATGGCATGGGTCAACTGTTGACATTTGTCTCAACACAACGGTCCAAACTTATTGCAAGTTAAGCTCACAGTTTCAAAGAAATGAGCAAACGAACAGAGCCGATTCTGCGCCCCATATGTTTGTTCGGTGTCGTGCGTTCATCTACGTCCGCGAGCCGTGCTGCGAGTACTATTGCATCCTTGAGCGACGATAAACGGCACGTAAATTTCTTTGATGACTATCGGTACGATATAGGCAATTAAAATGATGCCCGTCGTGTCGGGCGCTAGAGCGATGTTTTTCGACTTGTCATGCTTCTGCATGGTCATATGGCATTGGCAAGGACAATCTCGTCTTCAGGTGCTGTATCCAATCCTCGGTATACTTTTGTAGATCGAACTATACCCAGGGTATAGTTTTGTGGGACGACATTGAACCTGGGTANCAGTGCTCGAAAAGTCGCCGAAGGCGACCCTCGCCAGTTGGCGACAAGGTTGAAAAGGTCACTCGCCACTCCGGCGCGCCGTAGGCGCGCGCCGGCGGGGGGTCTGGGGGGCCTCCCCCAGAAAAATTTGGATTTTTAAAGCTCTCAGATGCGATTTCCCAGTATCTGAGAAGAAAATTTCATCGAAATGACAGCTACAAATTTTCGTTTAAAATGCATAAAATCCCCGTAGATCAATGATGATGATGGTCAGATCTTAAATGAAATAAAATTTCGTCGAAGTTACCAAATCTGCAACGCAGACGTCGGAAGTTGCCGAGGAAAGGCCGAAGATTGACGAACTGGGGTATGTACAAAAACAAACTCTGGGCACTTGCTGGCGGATCGAGGTAGCAGAAAAGGTCTGTAAATGATCACTACAGAGAAGGATTTCCTTGGACTTGGCCAGATTATGATACATAAGCAAGTTTTTGGATTAAATAATTTATATAATTGCATGAATGAAATCTTTAGTGGATACTAACTAGCACGCCTTTGCTTTGTGCTTGTTCTATTTCGTTCCCGCGCACATTCGAGGAATCGATCGCAGCGCCCCAAAAGTCCTCTGGCTTAGTTCAAAATTTGGCCACAGCGATGATTTTGGGGGCGCTGCGATCGATTCCTCGACGTGTGTTGTGTTCCCGCCAGTCGGTGGTCTACCAGTGTTGGAAAAATCCTGGCTGCTCGAAGAAGAATTAACATAACATGAACTTCAATTTATTTTTTCTCAATCAAAATGTTCTGACAAAACACTAAAATGCACTTTTGGGTTTAGTATTACTCCCACACTTTGTGGAGTTCTCACCTTCTGTGTCAGTCGCCATACACATCTAAGCACATGTCTCAAAAAATAAACAACCCGGCCAGCTACTGCTGAATTAAAAGATGTGACAATCAATGACTTCGTCTTCGATGAACGTTCAAAATACTTGGAAAACAACAACTGAGTGAGTCCAACAGGTACATGGGTTAGGGGTGTACAATTTCAATCTCAATTGTCATCACTCTCCGACGGCGTCTGGTCGTAATCGGAAACCATGTCAACCGTGTCACTGGCTCCTGGTTCAGTGGTGTCTGTCCGTGGTTTCTTAATAGGTTTTCGTTTTTTCGCCGTTAGACCACACCACAGCCTTTTGGCTCCACTGAACCACAAGTCAATTGCACCATCGACACAGTAGTCGTCCAATGGTGGAAGTAGAATAGACGCGGTCATACAATCCTCAAGTGATTCTTCCCCCAGACACGCCCTCCGCTTGGTTTTGATGCGATTTAAGGCACTGAAGCCTCTTTCACAACAGGCCGTGCTGGTGGGAAGAACCATGATGATTTTGACAATGTGTCCCAACGTGGGAAACAGTGCTGGGAAGTTAAGGATATCCTGGCCACAAGATAAGAACGATGTGGAGGTTTTACCTCCTGACAATAAATGCCCCTTGCACTTTCTTTTCTTGTAACGCGCCCACTCCCGACCAAGGGTTTCTACCACAACATCTTTTGTAGGATAGCCGTTATCACCATCAGAGTCGGAACCTTCATCATTCTCTGCTCTGAAGTTTTCCAAATGTTTCAAGCGATCAAAGAAGTGCTCGCCAATAGCTCGCATATCAGAATCGCCATATTTCAGAAATGCATCTTTATTGTGGGGCCATGTTGATGGATCTAGTACTGAGGAAGCCTCAACGACTGTAGATGTCAAGAGGCTCTGAAAACGGTTCTGCAAATATGCAACTGTCAAATCTACTATGCTGATTCTATCTCGTTCAAAGGAAGGTATTGTAGAAACACCACGTGGCAGGGGGGGATTAGTCAGTTTTACTCCACGAAAGCATTTGCCCTCCGGATTTTCAGGATCATTTTCAAACATCAGCCTGGCAAAATAACTGCCGGGTATGTTAGTGTCAGCCATGTTCTTGATGTCTTCTATACACTCTGACACCAATGGGGGTATATCTGGAAGATAGAGGTCATCACGCTGGAATTTCAAGGAAAGCCCCTTTAGAACATGGAGGAGATCACACATGAAATGCATGGTCTGTATAAACCTTACCGACTTCAAGTGCCCCAACAGACCCTTTGCAGTTGCCCCCTCACCTGCTACTGACCTGTTCCGATTGACAAGTTCTTCGAGATGTGTAACCAAGGCTAACCAATCATTGATAATTGCCTTCAGTGTCGCGGCCTCACTTGCCGCCCACCTCACACCGTGGACCTCAGGTATTTTCAAAAAACACTCATCTAAAACCCTGCTTAGATTTACAAGCTGACCTTCCCGTCTGGGCGAGGCCGCATAAAACTTACAAATGTTAACAACTGTGGGCTGAAAGCTATCCTTCAGATAGTTGTTCCCTTTACAGGCATCCCCAATCGCGAGCTGCAAATTATGGGCTACGCAATGTACCGCTATCATGTCAGGTAGGTCATTCTTCATGCGGGCCTTCAGCCCTGTATGTTGGCCCATCATGGTACTTGCGCCATCTGCACCGAGACCAATTATTTTGTTGTAGGTTTCGTCTCCACTAGCAAGCCTCTGCAAGATGTTTTTCACCGACTGGTGGTAAGATGCCGCATCAGTTGCGGACATCTTCTCAACGCCAAAGAATTCAGTTTTAGCAACAAGATTCTGTGTGTCAAAAAATCGCACGTAAAAATTGGCGTTCTCGGAGTTTGACATATCTGCAGACGAGTCCAATAGTATGCTACAAACTGGGGATGCCAGCAAGGGGACCTTCATTTTTTTCTCTCTCAAATCAGTAGCTATATGATGAATGAAGTCCTTGCAGGCCTTGTCATTGCAGTACATGTTGCCCATCGGATTTCCATTTCTCTCCTGGAGTTTGATCAAGTCGGGAAAGTCGGAAAAAGGCCTTTCCTTTTTAGCGACATAGGCAGCTGTATTGAAAAGCTTCTTCATGCTAACGAAGCGGGCCTTATCCATGATCCTGAAAATAATTATTTCGCTGTAAACATGGCAAAAGACCCACCGGACTAAGTGATACGCTGTCAAAATCATTGAGTAGATCTATATGGTCCGTGGGTTCGAATCCAGTAGGAAGAATGACGTAGGCCTATTTCACCTTAGAAACCCGTTACTATTCTGTCATTGAGTACATAGATAAATTTGACTTTCTCAGGAGTCGGCGGTAACGAAACGAAAACTCTTACCTTGCTGCTCTTGCCAGGGGCGTGGCTGCGGGGGCCGCCTTGGCGCGATGTCCATCTGCGGCCAGTTTGTGGCTCGTGGACGATTCATGTTTTGACAATGAATCATCCTTCCAGTTCGCTCTCTCGACACCCATAACGTACCTCGCGGTCTTCTTTGGGTTGAACTCACGACAGAAAGTGCAGTAAATAATATCTTTGATGGGATCATGTCGAAACCAGTCCCTCTCCCGAGACTGCCGTGTCAACCACGTGGTTGATATGGCTCGGTTTTTTTTAATCTGCCTAGACGGTGAGTTGGTGGTGGTGAGGGGGGCGGCGGCCGCATCCTCTGCTGTAGGGGCGTCTTCATCAGGATCCGCCTGGGAGGATTGCTCCTCCGTCTCCTTATTGCCGGCCTGCATGCCATTTGATTTTTTAAAGAAATGCGAGAGCGATAATTGGCGCCCAGCCATTTTTTTCTGAGCCTGTAAACAACCACACGTGCTCAAGGACAAAACGATCAGTTCTAGCATCTGTGCGCACACCGCCACTGATATAGGCCTAGATGCAAACACTAGGCCTAACGTGAATGAATTGAATGAACTGGGATGGTGTGCAAATTCTTGACCGCGATCTGAACGAAGACAGCGTGGAAATCTTGTGTTTCAATGTTTTTGCAGACAGAGTAACCAAAAAATTCTTTCCCGATTAAATGTATTTACAGCAAAGCGCGGTGGGAGGGTAGCACTTAAACAGAACGGCCCACAATTGGCATGATTGACACGCGAGCACGCGAGTGGCGGCAAGCCGATCGATAATAGACTGTTTTCTGTCTTTGCCGCAATACGGCGCTCCACTCGCACCTCAGCTCGATGAAGCCCCGGATAAGTCGTGCGCAACATTACGATTCACATTGAAGTTTGTACAAGTTTGGACATGTTGGAATGGGTGAGACTAATTCGATGTTACCGTGATCGCCGACATGGCCGACGAAGCTTCTTTTGGCGCCTGCCATTGGGGTTATGCACATTTCTTGCGCCAAGGCCTTCTTTTCAAAAGTGTGTTTTCACAAATATCATTTGGCGAATTATATCTTCAAAAATTGTAAATTTTATTCGCCAAATGGCGTCCTGCCTTCGTAAACAACTCGCCAAGTGTAAATTCCTGATCGCCAATGGCGAGTAAAATAGCTACTTTTCGAGCACTTTTAAAGAAAAGTACTCGGAAGTAGTGGAGGAGTATTTCCGTTTGGATCACGCTGAGAAAGTACCTCGTAAGGAGTCCAGTGTCTATTACATGCCACATCACGGAGTGATAAGAGAACAATCGACGACAACAAAACTCAGAGTGTTCGACGCTTCCGCAAAGTCGACGAACGGTTGTTCACTCAATGACTGTCTCATGGTGGGACCTAAAATCCAAGAGGATCTCTTTGACATTCTTGCCCGGTTTAGAACCCATCCAGTCGCCATATCAGCTGACATCGTAAAGATGTATCGCCAAGTGAAGTTGTCTGAGGATGATAGGGACTTTCATCGCTTTTTATGGCGCACAGATTCAGACGAAGAGATACTAGACTGTCGTATGAAGGTGGTAACTTTTGGTGTCGCCTCGTCACCTTATCATGCGCAGCGGAGTGTGAAACAGGTGCCACTAGATGATAGGGAGAAGTTTCCCCTGGCCGCCCCTGTGGTTGATAGAGGCTTTTACATGGATGATTTACTCTCAGGGAGTCACAACACCGTCTCGACAATCAAGTTACGGGAAGAGCTCACGTCGCTCTTGGCTGGCGGCGGTTTGAAGTTGCGTAAATGGAGTTCTAGTGACCTGGCTGTATTGGAGGGGGTACCGATGTGTGATCGTGAAATTCAGGACAATTTAGACATGGACTACGAGAAAGCAACCCCCAAAACCTTAGGTATCCATTGGAACCCCGCCAATGACGTATTTCTCTATAAGGTCAACTTACCAGACACCCCAGAGGATGAGCTGACGAAAAGACATAAGACAATTGCTTTCAGAGAGTGCGCGGGTGTTCGATCCGCTTGGATTGATTTGCCCCATCACCATGTCTACGAAAATCATGTTTCAAAACTGATGGCTGTGTGGAATCAACTGGGACGATCCATTGCCAACTAGTGTAGCACATCAGTGGTTGAAATGGAAATCGGAAATACATGCGATTGATGACTTGAAGTATGAACGCTGTATTGTCCCCAAGGACGTCGAAATTCGAGATATGCAATTACATGGCTTCGGAGATGCATCAGAAAAAGGTTACGCGGCAGCAGTGTATTTGCGAACTGAGTCCGTTGATGGTCAGGTGTTGGTTAAGTTAGTCTGCGCAAAGACCAAAGTAGCTCCGATCAAACAGATCTCCCTTCCCAGATTAGAGCTCCGTGCGGCTCTCCTGGTTGCAAGGCTATTGGACAAATTGCACACTCTGTTGAAATTGAAAGCCATCAGCTTACATGCCTGGTCTGACTCGACGGTAACCCTGGATTGGATTCGGGCGAGGCCCGCAAAATGGAAGACTTTCGTGGCTAATCGTGTCGGTGAAATACAGAAACTGGTTAGTCCGGCACAGTGGAGGTACTGTCCAACTACAGACAATCCCAGTGACTGCGCTTCCAGGGGGATTTTGGCAAGTCAGTTAGTCTCCCATTGCGTATGGTGGCAGGGACCTGCATGGTTTGGCTGTGTGGAATCAACTGGGACGATCCATTGCCAGCCAGTGTAGCACATCAGTGGTTGAAATGGAAATCGGAAATACATGCGATTGATGATTTGAAGTGTGAACGCTGTATTGTCCCCAAGGATGTCGAAATTCGAGATATGCAATTACATGGCTTCGGAGATGCATCAGAAAAAGGTTACGCTGCAGCAGTGTATTTGCGAACTGAGTCCGTTGATGGTCAGGTGTTTGTTAAGTTAGTCTGCGCAAAGACCAAGGTAGCTCCGATCAAACAGATCTCCCTTCCCAGATTAGAGCTCTGTGCGGCTTTCCTGGTTGCAAGGTTATTGGACAAATTGTACATTCTGTTGAAATTGAAAGCCGTCAGTTTACATGCCTGGTCTGACTCGACGGTAACCCTGGATTGGATTCGGGCGAGGCCCGCAAAATGGAAGACTTTCGTGGCAAATCGTGTCGGCGAAATACAGAAACTGGTTAGTCCGGCACAGTGGAGGTACTGTCCGACTACAGACAATCCCAGTGACTGTGCTTCCAGGGGGATTTTGGCATGTCAGTTAGTCTCCCATGGCGTATGGTGGCAGGGACCTTCATGGTTAGCCAGCGATTCTGAACTATGGCCAAAACCGTATCGGGAAAGCAACGAGCTATCGAGTGAGCATGAGCTGCGGAAAAGTCAGGAATCTATTGGTCTCTCAGTGGTCTCCTCCCCAGTTGCTCCGCCTATATGTGAATACTCACCACTGTATAGACTTGTGCGTTTGACTGCTTGGTGTTTGAGGTGGCTGAAGTCGCGAGCCTCCGTCATCCGTGTGCATAAGTCATTCCTGACATGCAGTGAGTTGGATTCTGCTCTCATGGTGTGGATCAAGCAAGCCCAGCGAGAATGTTTCCGTGAGGACATTGCAAGATTGTCAGCAGGAGAACCACTTTTGAGCAAAAGTCGCTTGCAATCTTTGAGTCCGTTTCTTGACAGTGAAGGTGTACTGCGAGTTGGTGGTAGACTGCAGTCTTCAGGTTTGTCCTTTCAAAAGAAGCACCCTGTACTCCTACCAACGAAACATGAGTTGACTGATGCGATTGTAGAAATGGAACACAAACGAAACATGCATGCTGGACCGCAGCTGTTGTTGGCGTCGCTGAGGCAACGGTTCTGGATAGTTGGAGCGCGGAATGTCGTGAGGAGTTTTGTTCGTAACTGTATGGTTTGCCGTCGGAATCGCGCAACTGTTATGCAACAGATGATGGCATCGCTACCAATTGACAGGATCACTCCCTCTAGGCCATTTTCAAGGACTGGAGTAGACTATGCTGGACCATTGTTGGTCAAGACTGGAGCGCATGCGCGTAGATCAAAGACCTACAAATGCTGGATAGCTTTATTTGTATGTTTTGTGGTGAAAGCTGTCCACTTGGAACTGGTGACAGGACTGACTACGGAAGCTTTCTTGGCCGCGTTCCGTCGGTTCGTCTCTAGGCGTGGCAAGCCGGCTTCTGTGTATAGTGACAATGGGACCAATTTTGTTGGTGGTCAGCGCCAACTGCAAGAACTCAAAGCCCTGTATGACTCTCGTGAGCACAATGAAGTTGTAGCAAAAGCTCTGGCTGAGGAAAACATCAGTTGGGAGTTTTCTCCTCCCGCTGGTAGCCATTTCGGCGGTCTGTGGGAAGCTGGTATTAAGCGTGTCAGGTATCATTTAAACAGGGTGATCGGAAGTGCGGTCCTGACCTACGAAGAGCTTAGTACGGTGCTGTGTCAAATTGAGGCTTGCTTGAATTCTCGCCCTCTTTGCTCTTTGTCTACAGACCCTGCTGATCTTCGGGCCCTCACTCCTGGCCATTTCCTCATTACCACTGAGCTGAATGCGTTGCCTGAGCCAGATTTGACGGATGTGCCTGTGAATAGACTCGATAGGTGGCAGTCACTTCAGTTGTTGCATCAACACTTTTGGAATAGGTGGAGTAGGGAATATCTGACTTCCTTACAGCAGAGAGCAAAGTGGCAAACTGAGAAACGTAATGTTCAAGTTGGAGATTTGGTTTGTATCAAGGATGAGAATTTGCCACCAATGAAATGGTTGTTAGCTAGAGTAGTGGAGTTGCACCCGGGGAAATATGGTCTTGTCCGTGTTATCACAGTGAAAACGGCTGGCGGTCTTTTGAAACGACCCGTGGTGAAATTGGTGTTGTTGCTTCCAAGTGATGATTAGACATTAATTGATATGTAGTATTGTTTGATGTGATCAGTGACATAATATGATATGGGCCACTTTAAGTCATGATTTTGAAGTTTGGCAGCTTCAAGGCTGGCGGAATGTTTAGGCAGTTCTTGTGGTATGTGGTTTCATGGATAGTGCGGCTTTAAGTTTACCCTATCAGAATTGTATTGCTATTGTGATTGTGATTATGGTCTTGTGATCTTAAGCTTCATGTGCCATTGGTTTCTTTTCTTTGTTCCTATCAGTGAAAACGGCTGGCGGTCTGTTGAAACGACCCGTGGTGAAATTGGTGTTGTTGCTTCCAAGTGATGATTAGACATTAATTGATATGTAGAATTGTTTGATGTGATCAGTGACATTCATATGATATGGGCCACTTTAAGTCATGGTTTTGAAGTTTGGCAGCTTAAAGGCTGGCGGAATGTTTAGGCAGTTCTTGTGGTATGTGGTTTCATGGATAGTGCGGCTTTAAGTGTACCCTATCAGAATTGTATTGCTATTGTGATTGTGATTATGGTCTTGTATTCTTAAGCTTCATGTGCCATTGGTTTCTTTTCTTTGTTCCTATTGTTCTGTTTATGTTAAACTTTTCAGTGTTGTGATTTTACCTGTTCTTTAGATTTTTCTTCAGTGCAATAAAGATTTTATAAGAGTTCAGATGTACCTTACAGTCCTCTCCATGTTCGAAGGAAACAGAAAGAGTAAGTTTTTTCTTCCTTCAATTTCGATTTCTGTGCTCCTTTATTTTAAAAATAGTTTTGACTGATAACTTATTCTTAATAACATTCACTATGATACTGTTAGGCTCCCAAATAAAGACATGGATTCCAGAATTTTTTTTCACTGCTATACTACTGCACCCTCTACACTCAAAGACTGTTGGACTGTGCATGCATGTGTTACCCAGAACGTGAAGCGTGTATCATAAGCAGCAGATACCCAATGCTACCTGGATATACACATTCGAACATTGGTAACGGAGGCATTATTTGTTTATGATATCGTCTTGTATATTGTAAGGAACGTGTACATGTAAGCATAAGAAGGTAAGAATAACGTACATGTATGAAGGCATTGTAAATGTAAGAATAATGTAAGAATGATAAAGTAAAAAATACGTAAGAATGGTATGAATAAGGTATGAATATTGTAAGTGGCTAATAAAATGTAAGAAAAAAATGTACGAACAGGAGTGCAAGAATAATGTATGAGAATACTGTAAATGTAAGAGGAATGCAAGAATGAAAACGTAAGAAATAGGGAAGAATGACAATGTAGGAAATGCGTAAGTGGCTGATAAAATGTAGGAAACTTGTAAGAATAAGAATGTAAGAATAATTTATGAAGGTATTATAAATGTAAGAATAATGTAAGTATGACAAAGTAAGAAATATGAAAGAAGTACAAAGTAGGAAAAATGTAAGTGGCAGACAAAATGTAAGAAAGGTGTAAGAATATGAATGTAAGAATAATGTATGGAGGTACTATAAATGTAAGAACAAGGTAAGAATGACAAAGTAAGAAATATGAATGTAAGAACAAGGTAAGAATGACAAAGTAAGAAATATGAAAGAATGACAAAGTAGGAAAAATGTAAGTGCTGACAAAATGTAAGAAACGTGCAGGACTAAAAATGTAAGAATAATGTATGAAG
>NMRB01001316.1:64392-77248 GCA_002633025.1 Notospermus geniculatus
AATACTGTAAATGTAAGAGGAATGCAAGAATGAAAACGTAAGAAATAGGGAAGAATGACAATGTAGGAAATGCGTAAGTGGCTGATAAAATGTAGGAAACCTGTAAGAATAAGAATGTAAGAATAATGTATGAAGGTATTATAAATGTAAGAATAATGTAAGTATGACAAAGTAAGAAATATGAAAGAAGTACAAAGTAGGAAAAATGTAAGTGGCTGACAAAATGTAAGAAAGGTGTAAGAATATGAATGTAAGAATAATGTATGGAGGTACTATAAATGTAAGAACAAGGTAAGAATGACAAAGTAAGAAATATGAATGTAAGAACAAGGTAAGAATGACAAAGTAAGAAATATGAAAGAATGACAAAGTAGGAAAAATGTAAGTGCTGACAAAATGTAAGAAACGTGCAGGACTAAAAATGTAAGAATAATGTATGAAGGCATTATAAATGTAAGAATAATGCGGGAAGAATGACGAAGTAAGAAAAATGAAAGAATGACAAAAAGTAGGAATAATGTAAGTGGATGACGACATGTAAGAAAGGTGTAAGAATACGAATGTAAGAACAATACAGTTGAGGTCAGAAGTTTACATACAGTTTGGTGAAAAATATTCAACTCAAATTTTCAAAAGGTTTTATTGTTCTTACAAATACTTTTTTCATGGCGAATTATACTTAAGATGTCTACTTTCTTTTCTTGCTTCATTCATTGATTACAGTTTCTTTATTTCACAATTATGTAACATAGTTCTTTATTTCCCAGAAATACAGTGGTTCAAAAGTTTACATACACTATACATTAGTACTTGTAGCATTGCCTTTTACTGCCAGAACCTGACTCAGACATCTGGAATAACCATCCACAAGTATCTCCCAATACTCTTGGGGAATTTGGGCCCATTCCTCTTGACGGTAGTTATGTAACTCAATCATATTTGTTGGTTTCTTGCTCTGACTCGTCTGTTAAGCTCATCTAAAAAGTTTTCAACTAGATTTTAGTCCGGACTTCACGAAAATCACTCTAAAACCTCCCCCCTGTTGTCTTTAAACCATTTGTTGACTACTTTTGCTCTGTGCTTAGGATTGTTGACTGATTGATTGTTCAAATCAGCCCAAGCTTCAACGATTTGGCAGAGGCCTTGACGTTGTCATCATGAATCTTGATGTAATCGTCTTTCTTCATGATCCCATTGATCTTCTCGAGTCATCCCGTGCCGGATGCAGCAAAGCAGCCCCAAAGCATGATGCTGCCACCACCATACTCGAAGGTCGGGATGGTGTTCTTCAGGTTGAAGGCCTCGCCCTGTTTACGCCAGATGTTCTTCTGGTCATTACGACCAAAAAGCTCCATTTTCATTTTGTCAGACAGCAGAACCTTCCTCCAAAATGCTGATTCTTTGTATTAATGCTCCTTTCCAAACTTCTCTCTTGATTTTTGGTGCCGATCTTTGAGCAGTGGCTTCTTCCTTGCGCGGTACCACTTCAGTCCATGTCGATGCAGAATACGCTTCACCGTAGATCCTGACACACTCAATCCTGCATCTTGGAGATCCTTGCACAGGTGCTTTTTTGGGTGACCTGTGGTTGATTTTCACATTTGCACTAGTGTCTGTTAGTTTTTGGGGGTCAGTTTCCCGTTTCTTTCGCTCCTTGGCTTGGTCAATGTGGTCCCGAGGTCCTTGTACTTCCTGACGATGGTATAAACGGAAGCCCTGGGTACCCTAAACTGGCTAGCAATGTGGCCTAATGAGGACCCTATCTTGTGAAGATCAACCACACGCTTTTTAAGGTCTTGGCTGTACTGTTTGGATTTTCCCATCTTGTCCTAATAGTTCTGACTGTAGGAAAGGGCGAGACACTATAGAAATGCCTTCTCATATAGCCACTTGGGGAGTCCCGGGTTATTACATACTCATGTGGTGACCAATGACCAGTAAAATGACTGCAAGGTACCAGTCATCAGTTTTTCGGAGATTTGAGGTTGTGTTTTTAGAGTTTGACTAGGTGTATGTAAACTTTTGAGCCACTGTATTTCTGAGATCGAACAAATTATGNTTTTTTGGGTGACCTGTGGTTGATTTTCACATTTGCACTAGTGTCTGTTAGTTTTTGGGGTTCAGTTTCCCGTTTCTTTCGCTCCTTGGCTTGGTCAATGTGGTCCTGAGGTCCTTGTACTTCCTGACGATGGTATAAACGGAAGCCCTGCGGTACCCTAAACTGGTTAGCAATGTGGCCTAATGAGGACCCTATCTTGTGAAGATCAACCACACGCTTTCTAAGGTCTTGGCTGTACTGTTTGGATTTTCCCATCTTGTCCTAATAGTTCTGACTGTAGGAATGGGCGAGACACTATAGAAATGCCTTCTCATATAGCCGCTAGGGGAGGTCCCGAGTTATTACATAACTGATGTGGTGACCAATGACCAGTAAAATGACTGCAAGGTACCAGTCATCAATTTTTCGGAGATTTGAGGTTGTGTTTTTAGAGTTTGACTAGGTGTATGTAAACTTTTGAGCCACTGTATTTCTGAGATCGAACAAATTATGTTACATAATTCTGAAATAAAGAAACTGTAATCAATGAATGTAGCAAGAAAAGAAAGTAGACATCTTAAGTATAATTCCCCATGAAAAAAGTATTTGTAAGAAGAATAAAACCTTTTGAAAATTTGAGTTGAATATTTTTTACCAAAGTGTATGTAAACTTCTGACCTCAACTGTATGTGGTAATAATTACAATGACAATACACGTCGGTGCTTTACCGTTGTCACCTTCTCAGCCACCAATTAATGTTCAAGCTACATTGTATAAGTCCGACGTGTATTGTCATTGTAATTTTTACCACATATGTATACTCCTGTTGTCATGATTTTCCTCAGACCTGATGAAGGCCCGAGAGGGTCGAAAGCTTGTCTCAATATATCCTAGTTGATTCAAAAGACGGTGTTACCTATTTCATTTCTTCTCATTCATTCAACGATCAACACGGCTATCTCTATAAATATTTAAGGATAGGTTAATGACAGATGAAAATTTGTCCTCACGGAGACGAACCAGGTCTCTGGTGGGTGCCAGTTAACCCTCTTCAAACACACAGTCGGCCCCCGAGGACAAAGCACTAGATTCAGGTTCTAGTAGGCCAGGAGGGAGAGGGCGGAATACATGTATATAGGAATTAGTCAACCTGCAGAATTTTGCTAACAAATTTTCGGCCCCGCTCTGTCACGTCACACTGTGAAAATCCAGAAAAGACCCATTCATAACCCTCCACTTAGTGAGGCCGTGTCGCCACCAGGCTTGTGATATATCGTACCGACATTCATCAGAGAATTTTTCGTGCCGTTTATTGCCACTCAAATCCGCAATAGTACTCGCAGCACGGCTGATGTAATGTCGATGCGGACGTAGATGAACACGCAGATCGGGTCTGTTCGTTTGCTCATTTCTTTGAAATTGTGAGCGTAACTTGCAGTAAGTTTGGACCATTGTGATAAGACAAATGTTAACATTAGTTGACCCATACTATCGATGAGCACAAAAGCTGACAATAGGCCTATTGACTGGTATTTTGACGATGTTGAACTTGCAAAACTGCCGTCTCAGTTGAAGCGAGAAACAAAATGGCGGCGATCCATTCCTAAATCGTACCTTGGCTGAGAATTACGGTACTGGGTATACTTTTGAAGATCGAACTATACCCAGGGTATAGTTTTGTAGGACGACATTGAACCTGGGTATATTTCTGTTATACCCAGGACGACATTAACCGATTCGGCAAAAGTTTGATTATGTATATATGAAAATATAATGTTATGATTGGTGTCAAAATTCAATTTGTCTTCATTTACTCAGCTTCTCATCCTCCCATAGCAGGGCTTTGGTATCGCTCTTCTTCATACACTCGCACACAAAGTGTAAGTGGATGAAGAGTGTACGGCCATCGACCGTCATGTTTGAAAAGCGCGCCTAGTTGACGAAGTTAAGTTTGATGACGTCACGGAGTTGGCAAGTTGGTGAGAATCGGTCATGGCGCCAGTGAAGCGAATCATAATTCTGTATCATGTCATTAAGAAAATGGCGCCCGCCATGGAGGGGGACACACCGAAATGTCACCCCGAATAAACATTGTTGACCGAGGCCGCCGAGGTCAACAATGTTTTTTCGAGGGGTGACATTTCGCTCTGTCCCCGACATGAAAGGGTGCCATTTTCTATATCGTACCGGTGTACACAACCTGTCTCTGCGGCTGTGCCCAGCAGCGGCGGAATGCGTGATGACGACATATCATGGTCAACCACGATTTGAAAAAAAATCCTTGCTAAAAAGCTGTGCTAGTCTAGGCCTAAGTGAGTTAAATGGCAAAGGAAAGGTGGTAATATTCTTCCAAATGCGATGTAGTATCATTGTGTTAGGCCTACATTGCGTGACAGTACTGTTAAGCTTGTAAATCCACTCCACGTGCGCAGTGCTGCTGCGATTGAACTGGTAGCCTGATGCACTGGCATCGGCATCGCCATCTATACAGTCAGAGGAACCAAAGTTTGTTCAGTCAGAAATTTCGTGCCAATGATTGTATATTTCAGAATCAGGAGGTAACAGGTGTCAAGTCGCAAAAGTATCCACTGTAATTAACCACCATCAGATTCCATTGTACCAACCTATTTTTCAGTAAAGAACAGTACAAAACCGTGCGGATAAACAATTCTAAGCAAAAAGAACATATTGTTCATCAGATACTACTGCAATAACATAGTTTGCTACCAAATGTATATTCTCACTTCAGAAGATTCTTCAATGTATCCACAGTAATCAGAATAGCACCTCATGTTTTGTAATGGTTTTCTGCTGAGCAAACGGTCTCAAATGACTTTTTGCTCAGCAGATAGCTCCAGTGTGCGGCAGGCTTTATGAGACGACCCATCGCTCCTTTTCATCCTCCCACCAGAGGGGTTTTATCTCGCTACTCTTCATCCACTCACACAAACCCATGATGCAATCGTCTTCGGCAACCTTCGGGCAGCCATTATAAGCACCTCGTCCGTATATATAACCGTTATGAGGACGGTATTAGTCTTTTGATTGCAAACGTGTATATGCCTACTGACATCAACTATGATCGGCAAAATCGTGAGGATTTCAAAGCAGAACTTGAGGTACTGTCTCGTCTAATTGCCGAATGTAACACAGATTATATTATCTTGGGGGGAGATTTTAATACCGATTTTAATAGAGTTAATTCAGACCGTACCAGAATCTTGAAAGAGTTTATAGAGAGAGAAAAACTTGTTCACCTGTTGGAACACCCAAATGCAAATGTCACTTATACATATGAAAGTAAGGTAACTGGGGAACGGTCATGTCTTGATCATTTCTTGATTAGCGAAAACCTTTCCGAATACGTGTCTAATTATCAGTCCATACATGAAGGGGACAATCTATCTGACCACTCACCGATTTCAATTTCTTTTACGGGTATTGAGCCGACTTCTGAAAATGAACAACACGCTGATGAACATGTTAGACTAAACTGGTCAAAGGCAAGTAATAGGGATGTTCTCAGTTACTCTCTCACATTAGATAATCTACTCCAGAACATCGATATTCCACAGGGTTTATTAGAATGTCAGAACGCATGTTGTATGGGACACAGATCAGAGATCGACCAGCTGTATGATCACATTGTTACGGCTTGCCTTAAGGCAAGCTTTGAAAATATCCCAACCTATGTTTTAGGAGAGAAACCTAGAACCATCCCAGGATGGAATGAGTATGTCGCAAGAGAAAGGGAAACTGCCATGTTTTGGCACAGAATTTGGAAGTCTGTCGGTTCTCCCCGAAACGGTCATGTTGCAGACATTAGAAAAAATACACGAATGAAATACCACCTTGCCGTGCGATTAGCTAGAAAGAAAAAGGATGCAACCATATCTAACAATATGGCTAACTCTCTCTTAGAGAATAGAAATAGAGACTTCTGGACAGAGGTCAGAAAAATTTCTTCTTCCAAAAGAAGCCTTCCTAAAAACGTTGATGGCCACGTGGGAAGCCAGGCTATCTGTAGTCTTTTCGCGGAGAAATACAGAGCACTTTACAATTCTGTGCCTTACTCGGATGACGAAATGAATGATTTTCAAAATGGTGTCTCACAGTTGATACATAATGGCTGCTGTAAGCACAGCTACTGTGCACTGAGAACTCCTGTTTCCGTGGATGACATAACCGCTGCTATTGACAAGCTTAAATATGATAAAGATGACGGCTTTGTCGGGATGTCAACCAATCACTTGAAGCATGGCCCACGTAGATTAAGGGTCATGTTGTCTCTTTTCTTCTCTGCAGTCATCCGCCATGGTTATATTCCGGAAAGCTTGTTATATTCAACCATCATCATGATCATATCAATTCCGAAAAATTGCAGGAAATCTGCCTCGGATTCACAGAATTACCGAGGGATAGCTCTAAATAGTCCTATATGTAAACTGCTCGAACAATGTATCTTACTCAGATGTGAAGATCAGTTGGTGACATCGAACCTCCAATTTGGATTTAAGAAACATATGTCCACCACACAATGTACTTTTGTGGTGAAGGAGACTGTCCAGTATTATCTGAACGGGGGTGGGGAAGTTTACGCTATGCTTCTAGATGCCAGCAAAGCTTTCGACAGAGTTGAATATAACAAGCTATTCCGTATGCTCTTAGACAAGGGTATCTGCCCTATGTTCTGTAGAATTATTGCTGTTATGTACACCAAGCAGAAAATGCGCACGCGATGGGAACACTGTACTTCAGATCTCTTTACAACTCGGAATGGTGTGAAACAAGGTGGCATCCTCTCCCCAGTTCTTTTCTCCATCTATACAGAGGGCTTGATTGATGCTCTCCATAAGACTGGGCTGGGATGCCACATTGATATCACTTTCGTTGGTGTACTGGCATACGCTGATGATATTATAGTATTAGCACCAACGAAACAATCATTAAAAGTATTACTGCAAAATGCATCAGAATTTGCAAGGAAAGTACACCTTAAATTTAATCCTGATAAATGCCAGCTTCTAATCTTTAGTAACAGGAAGAGAAACCAGGGAGAGTCCATTGTCTTTGAAGGAGTCCTTGTCACTGAACAAGACAATGCTACTCACCTTGGCCATCTTATTGGGATGAATGTTGATTTGAGAGCTGCTGAAGATGCCGTTTCAGACTTTAATAGGCGAGTGAATGTTGTATTGTCTCGTTTTCGCTTTTGTGACCCCTTTGTTAGATATAAACTCATCGAAACATACTGCATATCATTTTACGGCAGTCAACTATGGGACTACAGTAAGGATTGCTTTGAGTTAATTTGTACTGCATGGCGTAAAGCCACTCGTCGGACACTTGGCTTGCACCCAAGGACACACAATGCACTATTACCTCTCATTGTGAAAAGAGATGCGGTGCAATTCCAGCTCATCAGGCGCTTTCTTAATTTCATGAAGTCAGCTGTAAATAATGTGAACCATCTTGTTAGGTTAGCGGCCTCACTTGCCATACAAGGCAGTGCATCAGCCGCAAGTAACTCCCTCTCTGCAATAAGCGATATATGCAACATACCTCGACGAGAACTGTTGAACGTTTCAACTTTTTCTATAACCTTTCCGCCAGCCACTGTGGAGGAGACTCAGAGAGCCGACGCAGTGATCGGGCTGCTGTATCTACGATTAGATCTCCCAAGTGAAGCAGGTAACATCAAGGACATTATTGACTGGATGTGTACTAATTAGTCACATGTACTTTTGTATCGGTAGCTGATTTCATGAAATTAGGAAAGTGCCTACATACCTAGACCTCTAGGATGAGTAGGCTGTATGAGTAAACTCCTTGTTCTTGTTTCTTTTCCCTTTGTAATTGTGTCTCTTTAATGAACACGAAATAAATATATATATATAACGGATTAAGTTCGGCACCCATATGGTCGGTGATCAGGTCAGAAGTGATGCGGTTGTAGCATTTCGCAGACTAGAAATAGTTCCCTTATAATTTTTTATTTAACTGATGTTGTGTTTGCACAAAATGAGTTATTTCGCAATAAATATTTATATAACGTTTGAGTGGTTAAACTGTGCATTTTGCAACGATTTTTATTGAAAAATTCGTATGCATTAGGTGACTGTTTCTCCCTCCCCACCTCGATCACGAAACAACAATGGCCGCCATAGCTTCACCACTTGAGAAGTTCAACGTGCTGTTATAGCGTGACTAACGCTGAATGGGTCAATGTCGTCCTGGGTATACCTTATGTTTACCCAGGATTATCCTGGGTAATCATTTTCTTTACCCAGGATTATCCTGGGTAAACATAAGGATCCTTAACTTTACCCAGCTTGGGAGTTCCCGCCGAATTATGCTGTACGTGCGTCTCTTTCGGCAGAGAACATGCAGTAGGATCATTGCTAAAAAGGGCTGAAAATTACCGCTATACCTCCTCCGGGGTTTGCAATAGGAAGACAAGACCAATCCCTACAACTTTTGAAAAGGGACCGATAGTAAATTCTCAAGGACTTAGGAGCGATAGGCCTAGGTAGAACATGTATGATCCGTGTGAATTTCGTCATTTTTATGAATTTACTTTTTGCAGAACATGCAGTACGATCATAACTCGAAAGGGCTAAAAATTACCGCTATACCTGCTCCGTGGTGTGGAATAGGGAGAAAAGACCAAGCCCTACAACTTTTCAAAAGAGACAGATAGTAAATTCTCAAGGACCTAGGAGCTATAGGCCTAGTTCGAGGCCACCCTTTATTTCATGATTTACGCTGAATATCAACCTCACTACACCACTCGGGAACTCCAATTGGGTAAAGTTAAGGATCCTTATGTTTACCCAGGGCCGTCCTGGGTAAGGAAAAGGATTACCCAGGATGATCCTGGGTAAACATAAGGTATACCCAGGACGACATTGACCCATTCGGCGTGGCTAACCCTTCATCAGGTAAGGTAACATGCTTCAACTCATTTTTCTATATGTAGCAACATTCACAATGCCCAATTGGTGACTTAGATCATTCAAATAGATAGTTTGAACAGTCTTGTCGAACCGATCTTCATCAAAGTAGTTCACGGAGCAATATGGCGCTGTCCGATATACGTCAGAGTTACCTGGTTACGATGTTGGCACGAATCGTTCTCTGACGTTCAGATTGACCCATGATGTTGAAATCAGGTGTGGCTGTTACATACTCCTCCTGCACCCTCTGAAGTGTCATTATTGTACTTTTAGGTACAATAAGTTATTAAAATAACTTGGAAAATTATGAATTTGGTGGTTTTATCATTAAGCCTTATACTTACAAATCACTTATATCTCGTGTATCTTTTCAAAATTGACTGAATTTTATTACAGTGATTCTGTTGACAGTTGAACAGATTCTTGTTATTTTTGATTATTTTTTTGCAGTCATAATTGTTCAGCACACTCTCACCTAAAAATCCTCCATTCCGATTGGGCATTGGCGCTCTAACCGTCTCGTGCCTGGCAAGGAGAACAATTTTCAGCAGGGCTTTGTGTGCGAGTGTATGAAGAGGAACGAGACCAAAGCCCCGCTGTGGAAAGATGCTCTTTTTGCTTTAAACGGGCACAGTATTCCTTCCCTATCCTGCGCTAAACTTTCCCACGTTAAAGGAGTTAGACGCCGAAGTTGTAAACACTCACTCACTGGTTCTCGATCCGCGGACGCCTGCGGTGCTACCACCTATTGTCGGTGATATGTACTGACGTGAATATCGTGAGTGAGTTGCATCGGACCGGGAACCAGTCTAACGATCACGGGTGCTGCCACCTGCACGAAGGAATAAAACTAGTTTGCCGACCATATTTGTAAACAAACCAGCTTGTTTACAACTTCGGCGTCTAACTCCTGTAAAGGAGAAACTACCACTTATCAACCTCGCCCGATGTAGAGTAACTCTCAATTCTAGGGTATCCACGTAATGTATTGCATTGCAATCATACATTCTCCAACGCTGTGGCGAAAGGCAAAATGCTACGGTATTGGAGAATGATACAATCACCGCCGGTGGCGCCGGCTGTCGACAAGTGTTCCAATATGGTGACCCGTTAATCAGTCTTCAGTCATCATGAAAGTCAACATAAATTAGGCCTAAGTTATTCTAGTCGTATGCCTTGTTCAAGCTAAGTTGTGTTTTATCAATCTGAACGTCAGAGAACGATTTGTACCAGCATCGTATTACTTTGACGTATATCGGACAGCGCCATATTGCTCAGGGAACAACTTTGATGAAGATCAGTTAAAACGTGGCTCGACGATACTGNATCTGGTCGAAATTTTTCCATAGCCAGAACAGTAGGGCGTAATACTATATATTTCATGTATTGATTATCTAACCTTTGGACGCCCTAAAAATGAGCTGAAGCATGTTACCTTACCTGATGAAGGGTTAGTCACGATACAGCACGTTGAACTTCTCAAGTGGCGAAGCTACATGTATGCCGGCCATTTTTGTTTCGTGATCGAGGTCTGCTTCATGGGATTGAAATCATATGTTTAGTCTAATTGCTGGTTTGAAAAATAATTCCATGGTTTTGTGTACACATTTATTGGATGAAATAAGTCAAAATACGTTCACTTTATGGTTTGAAACAATAATATTATTTCAAATAATTTTGGTAAACAATTAAATTCCCACATGGCGCCTCATACGGTTACGGCCTGCGGAACGGGAATGTGGATTGTCGTTCCAACAGGATGCAGTGAAACCAGAGTTAACGGAACCAGGGTGGGGGTAGGGATAGATTTTAGAGGATTTGTTTCTGAATAGATGGTTGTTTGTGCAACAATGAGTGATAAAGTTATAACTGAAAACGGAAGGTAATAGGGCATGCCCCTGAAGAACTAACTTTAGGCGGTGAAAGTATTAGGCCTAGCTACAGTGACAGGCGAACGCCAACCGACTCTGCCGCCAAGGTGGAATGGTTGTGGTCAATGTGGATGGTAACTAAGTGGCAGAATGGATGGTTGGTGAGAGGATGCATTGTCCACGTATGGCCAATGCATCCTCTCACAGAGTGTTGGTGTCTTTCCCCTCTGTTTGGAATAGAGCAACAGTGGCCCACGAAAAAAACACACAACCGAAAGCCGTAAAATAAGGGTGTATCGGTAGGCCTAGGCCTAGTCAATGATGTTCTTCTCACACCATATAAGCTTAATCTTCTTTCCCCGCCCTCTTCTTTTCACCCTCTGTTTGCAATAGAGCAACATGTGGCCTACACAAAAACACACAACCGACTGACTGGAAGCCGCACGCAGCGTAGGCCCTTGCGTCTCGAAAACAAAAGTACATTATTGATTAAAAAACAAACAAAATCCCACTCGACGTGACCTCTTTGGCAATTCTCCCACTCTCCAACACACACACTGCACTCTCCCATCCCAGAGGCCAACCATACGCAATGGGCATATAGATTTGTTCCAACTATGTCATCAAAATCTGAGCTGTTGAAATCGCCTGACTTTTTGCATTCATTTCTGCACTGTACTTCCCCAAGAAACGTGTACATCATAAGCCGGCGGCTGAAACCCATGACGTCACGAACACTTGTGCTGTTCAACCGCCTGACACAATGCACACTTCACTGCCGTACACGACGCAGACCAGTGCAGCGCTTGCAACAGGCGGTGGTATATCGTTACGTCAACAATACTTGTGCATCTCCAAAAACACCCAAATATCTTTAAATCCAACATCGCTTTCTCCACAGTATGAGTCACTATCTACATCTTTCCCAATTATCTGTTGATGGACAGCCATAACAACGAGCAACTTCATCCCCTTTGTACCAAACGAAAGACTATGAGCTACAAACCCGAAAATCACCTACACTATAAAAATATCAGCAGCGATCCATAAAGGCCTTCGTCGTGCACTGCCGCCTGTCGGCGGGTTCCGGGATCATTGCGTCGAGCACGGTTTTCTCGACGGCAGCTAATCGTGATAATCTCCTTCCTCACGTGGTATTAAAACAGTCCACTGATTGGTTCAGGCCCGTCCGGCGTTGCGGCGGCCGTACAGAAATTGCTCTGGAGGCATTCAATGCGGCGCGGCGTCCTGACACCGAGCACGGCGAGTGCGGTGGCCGCGCTCTGTATAAACGGTTATAAGAAAATACATTGAGGCATTCTGGACGTAAAACGCACACCGGATGCCAGACCGCAAACCGTGCTCTGTATAAACGGGGCTTTAGAGATCAGGACAGGAATACAGAGGCTCTAGCGGAGGGGGAAATTACGGTTCGCCACACGACATCGCCGGTGGCGGCCCTAATGGATTTGGCTACGGCGGGAAAGGTGGTGGTGGATACGGCGGCGATGGTCGATACGGCGGTGGTGATGGTGGATACGGCGGTGGTGGTAGTACAGCGGCGGCATACAATATTGCAGAAGTGATGTAAATGACGGATGGTGGTACATGTATGACACCATCCGTATTTTACAATGACGATCTGTACCAATTTCGATCGCTGAAAAGCAGCGTACAAAGGGTGAGTTCCGAAATAGACTGGTAGTACGATCCTTATCAACTTGAACCATTAGATATTTGAATTTTTGCCAAGACATTGACGTGGCAAAGGTCATCATCGTCCAAGTACATGTAATCCGAATGTATCGAGTCACCTGTATATAGAAAGATACATGTACAAATAAAAGTCACAGAAAAATCCGTTCGATTCGTTTTTACTTTTCCCCCTCATATCAATCTTACTGGTAAGTGCCATTCCACGAGTGGACCATGCAAAATCTGCAAAAAGTATAAAGTGTATGTGTGTGTGTGTGTGGGGGGGGGGGGGGGG
>NMRB01001316.1:77284-90101 GCA_002633025.1 Notospermus geniculatus
GGTCGGCAGATCTGGCTCAAATTCCTACCAGAATATTACCCAGGGGGCACCATTTTTGGTGAAAATGAGGGACCGACTGCTGTAAAAGGCCACCCCCGGGTAATGTGTTCAGGGGACCCCCTGAGTCACACTAGGATGGGTGGCCTTTGAGATTTTTGCGAGACGCCGAAATATTGACATTGAAGTTGAGGACACTGACTTTAGCATTGGACCCAAGAACTTATCAGGACTGAGCGTTGTACAGGAGAATGGGATGAAGACAAATAAGGTGGCGCCCTCGTGGCATCGTGGGGTCTATCATGTTCTGAGCCTTCGTTTGAGGTGTTTGCAGGGCGTTAGCATTTCTCTTGCTCGTCGCATGGGGGCTTTTCGTTCATGCAGTTCAGCTTTAATCAAATAATCGTAATCGGAAACAGCGTTTTTATGTATTTTGACACATTTTCTGTTAATTTGCATAAAAAATTGATTTCTTTATTACATAACTACTAAAAACAATTAATAACATGCTTCTCTGCTTCTGAGGCACCATGTTTCTATCTGTTGGTAATACCTACATTTATGGGGTGTAAATCCCACCGTTCAAAAGTTGTACATCGCATCCCATTCTCCTGTACAACGCTCAGTCCTGGTCAGTTCTTGGGTCCAATGATAATTGAGTGTCCTCAACCTCACTGTCATTTTTTTGGCGTCTTGCAAAAAATCTCAAAGGCCACCCACCCTATAGTGTGACTCAGGGGGGGGCCCTGAACACATTACCAGGGTGTTGCCTTTTACAGCAGCTGGTCCCCATTTTTGCCCTTTGCCCCCTGGGTAGATGGTCTTGGGGCACAATGAGGATAGACCAAATATTTCGGAGATCGGTCGGACCGTTTGGGAGTAAGGCCAAAAAAAACCTTTGGTTCAGGTAACGGACTCCCTCTGGAGGTGGGTAGGTCGGTAGGGATTTTTTTTTTAATATTTTTTTTTATTGTGAGAAGTTGTGTGGTAAACCTGTCAGTGGACACCAGCTCACTCAATGCCATACTCTCATTGTGTCTAGTTCAGTTTCCAGTAAATTTCAAACGAAAATTTGGCAATAAAAATTTTTGAGTAGGCATTTTTTGGGGCAAAAAATAGGGTCGGTCGGGTTACCTGAACCAAAGGTGTTTTTTTTTGGCCTAAGGGGCAAAAATACTGCTGATTTTTTTAAAGATAACAGCAATTTTTCATCAAAATACTGTCCGTCTGAGTGAACTATCACGCCTTGGCAGGCAACAGCAGGAGATATTCCTTAGTGTCAATGAAAATAGATGCCCCTTGCAATTTTTTCCCATTTTTTAGCTCCAAATCATTCTTGATTTAAAGGTACAGTGATGTATTGCCCTTGTGTCAAAAAAGGTATGGTTTGGTCTGCAACGAATTACTGACCCTCTGCAGGGGTGAGGAAGGTGAGCACATCAGGGAAAGGAGTTGGGGGATGCCTCACCTTTTTAAATGAATCAAATCTTTGGTTACTCTTTCCATTGCAGAGATATGCGGGTGCAAAGTCATGCATTAATGCACTACTGATGTACTACGGATGTATTACGGCTATGTCGTTCATTTGTAGTACTTTAAATGTCTTCATATACACAGGCATATCTCTGCAACAGAAAGAGAAACCAACGATTTTCTGTTTGTTTTTTTAAAGACGAGGTCTCATCCTAAAACTTCAAACCAGTTTGGTCATCCAGACCCTGCAGAGGCTTTGCTTTGACCCCTGTAAAAGCACACTTTTGCTATATACACCCCAACAAGTCAAAGTATTGGGCCAATATTTTGCGTGCTTTTTGAAGTCTTCTTGTTCTTTCGTTTGATTGGTCGCCGAATTATCGCTCAAACGCGCCGATTTTCGATGGAGGAGAAGTGATACGAAGTGGAGCTCCAAACTTTCGGTAAATACACGTACTTTCTCGCCTCCGATTCTAGAAACCCAAGCGCCCCCTATACCAATAACTATCCAGGTAGTAACTAACGGTATCGTTAGTAGATGGCGCTGTGGTTTTATGTCATTATTTATGAAAATAAGCTCTTGGCGAGAAAAATACGCCGGGCTGGGCGGGTGTCCCTGGCATCGTCCAGGGGCCTCCCAATTATCGTCCACCTCTGGTCTCAATTATCGTGCACCTTAAAGAGTGTATGATAACCGGGCCATAGCAATAGTTTGAGCTTTTCATGGTTTTTCTAGCTGTTTAATTCAGAGATAGGTTATTATTTGTGAAGGAGGACATCAGTGTCCCAAAATAAAATAATGGAGAATAAAATAAAATAATGAAATAGGCCTAAATGATCGATCTTGTTGTAAGGCCTATAATGGTTGGCTGAAAAAGGTTGTAACATTCACTCCCTTCTCATATCCCGCCCCTCCCACTCAGTAAATTAAGGGACGTCTATGCTTGTTCCCTCATTCTGAAAACATACCCCTATCTCCGGATGAGCCAATCCCCCCCCTTTCACGGGCCTTTCCTCCCTCTGACACCACCCCCCCCCCCAAAGCAGGAGTATCACAGGAAAATACCCCCTATCTCGGAGTTTAGGCGCGCCGCGAAATCAATCTATGCCGACTTCGTTGGGTACCGGCATTCGCTTTTCTGCATAATGTTTTGTCCCCGGGTTTCGTCAGCTGTTTTGAACCCCCTTTTTTCAATATCTCCGGCTAAAGGTTAAAATATACCCCTTTTTAAACCTTTTCTCCGGATCAACAGTAAAAACAACCCCTTTTTTCAAATCTTCGGGCCGGAGATTGATCGGCGAAAAGTAACCCTTTCCGGCGAAATCGGGAACGCAGATGCGGACCCCCTGGCCATATTGAGTGGGGGGGGGGCGGTCTCAGATAAAAGGACAAAATATTGCATCACCTCCTGCCCACAGAACTTCAATGAACATTACGTTTTTCCCCTCCCTTACTCCAGAAATGTCGGAACCCCTGCCTTCCTTTGATGTCTGGGGGTGATTCCAAACATCCTTGAGTCGGGTAATTAACACCTCAAGTGTTATAATCCCCCTAAGTGGTTCTCTGCCTGACGAACAGAAAAGCCTCAAGGAGTTACCTGAACGAATTTAAAATGTTTGCAACGGTATTCCTAGGATTTGGTACATCAAATTGAATTCCTAAATTCGACCTTAATATAAGCATTTTAGACCAAAAACGTTTCATTTGAAACAGGCAGTTCGGCTTTTCCCAGAAATGCGCACCCTCCAAAACACAATGGTCCCTGTTTATAGCACTCTGTGTGGCTAAATCACTATGTCAACACTGAGCTCAGTGGGGGTAAAAGCTGTTCAATGGAAGAAACTCACAGCTTAACCACCCCCAGTTAATCCTATTTGTTGGTCAATAAACATTCATTGTTGAAGTGCTGGCTATTTCTGCCAGCCAGAGTAAAGGTGGCCAGAAACGTCATGAATAGTTTATAGTCCTACTGGGCAAGAAAACGCCTTTGTCCTGGTAGGCCCTATCCTATGAAAATTTACCTGGCCCAAATCATGAAATTGTGCGTCCCCATGGGAAACCAGAACTTTTTATTTTTTTCCTATTCAGAAATGCCAAAAAAAGCGAAAAAACACCGTGTTGAGGGAAAAAGAAGGACATGCACAGAAGAGTACATGGCTGCTGCTGTGGCTGCTGTACAATCAGGACAGCAGTCCTTTAGGAAGGCAGCAGCGTTATTCAGGGTTCCCAAAAGTACACTGAGAGACAGGACTTCAGGGAGAGTGGAGATGGGCGCCAAACCTGGGCCGGAGCCAAAATTCACTGGCCGCTGAACGTGCTTCCAAAGGCCTTGCATTTACAAAACAAACGTTCCTGTTGCATGCCGGGGCCTTTGCCAAGGACGTGGGAGTAAAATGCAAGAATGCTACCCCAGGAAATAAATGGTACCGACTGATGGGAAAGACAGCAAGAAGCGAAAGAGCCAGGAGTGGTCCTCCGCGTGCCAGAGGCGACGGCCAGCATCCGTCACCGGTCCATGACCGTGGAAAGTGTAGGTTTTACCGTGGAAAGTGTAGGTTTTACTCTTATTTGTAGGCCTTTGTCGTGTGAAAAAAGGAATTGCATTTGATTCCCATTTACATGTTCAAAATTTTATTTAACTTCCATCCAACACAAGAAAGATGGTTTTCCAGGTAGCGGCCTTCTTCAGGGATTGGAAAGCCATAATAACACCAACCGGCCTGGAAAATCATCCGGAACGCATCTGGAATATGGATGAGACAGGGGTGACGAAAGATCACCGCCCAGTAACACCGTGGAGAATCGGCAGCGCAGTAGCCGAGTTTTTCAGCTGGCAGCGGTGGTATCCGAGTCGGAAAATGGCGGCTGTGTCACAAATGTTGAAGATGTCAACTCCAAAGCGGGGAGCAAATGTACCGCAGATGAAAGGTATACACGCTTAGACCATGCCGAGGATGACCTCCAGTTTATCGTCTATTAATCTAAAGCTTCCTTAATTGGAATTACGTAGTCGATTTTACATTTGAAGTGGAAATGTTCAAGTGTCACCAGCTGGTCACTGCGATCAATGAAACAACCGGCTTACACTACGAACATTTCCACTTCAAACAAAGAAACAACACTCCTTCAGCACCTATATTTCGGCGTGTTCTATAGCAAATTATCACTAGATCATCCTCGAATTTACTTAAATTCGCTCACCTCGACCGAAACTCTCCATCTTTCGCGTTTTAGTCGGCAACACACACATCGATATGTGACACAGCCGCCATGTTCGACTCGGATACCAGTGCTGCCACCTGAAAAACTCGGCTACTGCGCTGCCGATTCTCCACGGTGAGTAAAGGTGTTAGCAAGGTATAAGTAGTTACATAATTGTAGGGTCATTAATTTGATCATACATGCTTTATCCACTCTGGCTTCGGCCTTAATTCTTTCACCATTACCTAATCTGATGCATTTTTCTTCCAGGAAGGGCCACCGTTATACTGTAAAACGGGAACTTTTTGCGGATGGTTTTTTTTGCGGACCCACAGTAGTTCTGCCGCAGAATACTATTTTGCGCCTTTATAATTTGCGGACAGCTTGGCACCGCGAAAACCGCAAAATTAAAATGCATTGTAACAAACTACATGACTAGAGGAAATTCATCAGTGACATGCCTGTTCCGTCATAGAATTCACAGTACACTTATCATTCGATTTTAAATACTAGTAAACCCATCATTTTGATGGACCTCTTGCATAAACATTGTGGAATTAATCCTATCCGGGCCGGGCATGCTTACTCTCTGATCTCAACATGCTGGATGTGAGACCGCCGGTCCACAGAATCAACGCGCAGCAACTTCTGTGCAACTGCATAACATTAGCATGATTGTCAGATCAATATCACGCATACATTAACCTACTTCCACGCGGCGAAATCTCTAGATTCACAACGACGTTACCATCTTGCCTATCAAGGGTTACGGTCACACTCGCTGTCACTACGGCCCTCTACAGCCATGAATCTTACACGCATTACGGCATCAGAACCAAGCGGCCGTACTAATAGTAGTAGGCCTAGATAGCAGCATTCGATAAACAGCAGAGAGCGTAGTCGAAGGGCGGAGCGACGAGCGACCGTCGGCCTTGATTAGGATGTGACGTCACACAGATGGTATAGCGGGCGCGGTCATTGCAGTCACCGGTACACGTGCACTCAGAAAACTTAGCATGAGTGTTATTGATTAGCGCACCTTAGCGCAGCATGTTGTTTGTTTGCTCTGTGTTACTTGGGTCGTCCGGTGCTAGGCTTGTTTGTGGAATGATTTGATTGGTTGTTGCGTAAGAAATCTGAGGTACGAGTACTAGTATTTGAAATACAGATTCCCAGATTTTTGTCCTTTTTCTCCCGACACTTCTACAGGGACGTACCTTGGTTCTGTCATCGTCCGCTTGTATGTTATTAAGATGCTGCGTTGGCTTATTCAGAGTAAACCTACTGGACCACGTGACGATGTTCCCACGAACACTTCGAATTCGTCTGCTGAAGCAGCCGCTGATGAAGAAGTCGCAGTTTTGGAAAATCGCGGGAAAACGTCTAGTGACCATGGTAACAAACGACAGCGCGGGAAGTATAATGCTTATACTCCCGAATTCCGAGCCAAAGTAGCAAAATATGCTTTGGAAAATGGCGATGCTCGAGCGGTTCGACACTTCCGCCAGCAGGTGGAACGTCCGTTAAATGAAAGTGTCGTGCGTAACTGGCGGGCGAAATGGATCCAAGAACGGGATGCCACTATGAATGACGGCGAGCCATCCAGGATCAATACAAAACCACGCGGTAGACCGTTACTTCTCGGCCAGCTCGACGAAAAAGTTGCGGAATACGTGAAAAACATTCGGAAAACAGGTGGAGTCGTCAATCAAGGGATCGTCATTGCAGCAGCTACGGGTTTTGTGAAACACCATGACCGGTCACGCTTGAAGGAAAACGGAGGTCCTTTGGACTTGGGCCGCACTTGGGCCCAATCCTTTCTACAGCGGCTTGGCTTTGTAAATCGGAAGGGAACGCGGGCAGCACGAAAGATCCCAAATGATTTTGAACGCGTAAAGGCTGAATTTCTAGGGAAAATAAAGAACTGTGTATCTGAATATAACATTCCTGACATTCTGATCATTAATTTTGATCAGACTGGTATCAACATAGTACCCACGGGCAAATACACAATGGAGAAGGAAGGGTCAAAACAGGTCGAAGTCACTGGGATCGATGATAAGCGGCAAGTAACTGGTCTTCTGACTGTTGCGCTGAGTGGAGAGTTCTTGCCACCACAGATACTGTATAAAGGCAAAACAGACCAGTGCCACCCTGCGTACAATTTCCCTCCAGACTGGGATATATTCCACAGCGAGAACCATTGGTCAAATTCCGTTACGATGGATCATTTCGTAGATAGCATACTGGTCCCATACATCGATGAGAAAAGGCGCGAACTTGGAGTTCCTGACCAGCGGGCGCTGTGCATTCTGGATGTGTTCGCAGCACATCGCACCGAAGATTTCTTGGCGAAACTGGATCGTCACGGTATCGCAAAGATATTTGTACCCCCGAACTGTACGCCTTTGCTTCAACCACTTGACGCAGACGGAAGCATCAATGATGAGTTTAAGAAAGAGGTGAAGCGTAATTTCACTGGATGGTATTCAGAAAAGGTGAAAGAGGCAATGGATGGTGACATTGACTTGGCGGACATTGACATTGACTTACGAATGAGCACCTTGAAACCACTCCATGCGAGATGGATGGTTCAGGCATTTGATGCGATCAAAATGCGGCGTGACGTAGTGTTGCGAGGTTGGACCAAAACTGGCATCTCCCAGGCAGTTGAGGAGGCTCGAAACGCGCCGGCCCAAACTGCTAGTGCATCTGATGACGTCACTGAGCTCGAGTCTGAGACTGCTCCTCCCAGACAATTTCGCAATATCTTCGAGCAGATTGGTGCCCCACAGGTGTTCTTGAGTTCTGATGATGATGATGATAGTGACATTACTATAATAGAATAAGCATCATATTAAGTACATGGTAGTACTAGTACTTTATTTCCGAAAGTACTCAAAGCAATCTTTGTAAGCAGGTGATTTGTCTTCATGTACTAGTACCAGCACTAATACTAGTAGTAATTGAAAAAGTAGCAGAACAAAAACCAGTTTCATTAAAACAAGAAAGTTCATTGTTCATTGTTCACTGTTCACTGTTCATTGTTCACTGAGAGACCAGTTTATTCAGTAATAAAACGGAAAGTTCATTGTACACTGGAAGTACTAGTAGTTCATGAATGAAAAATAAAATACTAGTACTAGCATTGTACGGTCTTCTCCCCCAAAAAAGAAAAAAAATCAAAATCATATGTACGGTCTTCTCCCCCCAAAAGGAGAAAATACTAGTAATCAAAATCATCATGACGACTCAAGCAAGGCACGAGAGAACTCCAATCCATGCAGCTGTAGACGTGATTTCCTGCCATTTCAGCCACCTTCATCCTCTGGGAAGCAGTTTCATTCATAAATACAAGCAGTTTCAAGAGCCCGGAAGTTTAAGGGTCCTACGTCGCAACTTTTTTTCTACTGGTACACCCACTAACTTTGCTAACCTGTTATTGTTCATAAATCCTGCGTGTTACTAGTATTCAGTTTATTGAATCACCAAAAGAGCCTAGGTAAGTCTGCTTGCTGCATGATAGGCAAAGCCGCTAATGACGGCTGGCTCTCGACAGTACCGTTGCAGGTTTATGACGTTCTTCAGAAGTGGACAGAGATCATGCCCAACGCTGTCTTCAAAAGAATGTTTCGTACGTATACAATTACCTTCCTCGTCGTATCATTCTCAACACGTGGTTTGCCAGTGAGCCATTATTCAACATATGATCTGTCCTCCGATACTATTATCCGATCTCAGGTTGAGGATGAGCCGGCCGTCATTAGCGGCGAATACTTACCATGGCTCATTTGACGAGAAAACAAACAAAACACGCAGTGGAATATTAGTAAAGCCATGCAAAACAGTTAGCAGTGGGAGATAAAGCATTTCCTTTTTTATTACTAGTATTTCGTGATAGAATGTTAGTTGGTGTGGCGATTATCTTTTGCACTGAAACACTGAGATGCGGGGAATACTAGAAACGTTACACCACGCACGTGGCCGCGGCATGGTCCGATGACAGCCGAGTTGGGAAGCATTCACATGCCAATCAGCCACACTGCGTGCTGATTGGACGAGAGTGGCACTCGTCTGCCCGCCCAGCGTAGCTGCGACCGATGGTATGCCCATATTAGAAACAGCTGCCGTATTGGGTTGTCGGCAAATTAAATACCAAGTAACACCAGTAGTTCTGAATGCACATGTTTGTTGTGGTTTACCGTGTTGAGCTGCAAGTTTCAGCGCGATTTATTGGCTAGGGGTGCATTATGCGAATTTGTGTCTTATTTTTGCGGTCGCGCCGACAACGTGTAATTGAAATAATTTTTACGCGTATTGAATTTGCGGATGTGATAGGACCGCAAAGACCGCAAAATTAAAACGACCGCAAAAATTTCCCGTTTTACAGTATCCACTAGCGGACAACTGGGGACAAGGAGTTGGTTACAATCATTGGCTGTGGCGGGTAGTTATTATCCCCGGAACGGAATAGATGTTTTTGACGGAACGGAACATGTACTGTCTTTGACAAAAGTTTATCTCCACATGACACCTTGAATATTTCAAATACTACTGGGCAAATTTTAACACGCATTGTTCCACTTGAAAGTATATCTTGTTGGTCATACTTTTGCACCAAAATTTTGGATATTTGGAAGTATCATAATTATGTAATAGTTCATCAGAAAAAAACACCAAAATCATTTTTATTATGTATTTTTTGTGACTTTTGTTGCAGTTTTGATAGAGTGGAACTTTCTAAGGAGTTGGTGCTTTGTTTCGTCAAAATATGTTGAGTAACTATATACAGTGTATATGTATTATCAAAAGATCTTGATGAAACAAATTGCGAAGTCTTTCGAAGGTTTCACTCTATCATAAGGAGCCACGGTGGTGTAGTGGTTCGGGCCTCCGGCTAGCGGTCAGAGGATCCCGGGTTCGAATCCCGCTGCACTGGCGTGAGACTTTGGGCAGGTCTCTTTGCCTTACTGGCCTCTCTCCACCCAGGTGTATAAATGGGTACCGGTCGGAAATGCTCAGATTGTAGCGATGAATGACCAGCTCATCTGAGTTCTACTGAAAGGTTTCAGGATAGACTGGGGTTAAAGTGTGAAGTCGGATGACATCTCTACCGTTGTTGATATCAGACTATAAACCCAAACCTTTTTTTTTCAATGCTGCAACAAAAGTCACAAAAATTACATAGTGAAAATGTTGATTTTCAGGTTTTTTTCTGATGAGCTATTACATAGTTATGATATTTCCAAATATCCAAAATGTTGATGCAGAAATACAACCAACAAGATATACTTTCATGTGGAACAAACCGCGTCAAAATCGGCCCAGTATTATTTGAAATATTCAAGGTATCATGTGGAGATAAACTTTTGTCAATGACTGTACACGTTCCGTTCCGTCAAAAATAACTATTCCGTTCCGTGGATAATAACTACCCGGCTGTGGCAACGCGTTTGGAAGGCCCCTCCCGCCACACCTTATTGTAAAGGGCACGACAGAGAGGAAACTGAGGGGTAATGATACAGAATTCGCCCCAAAGGGAACCGTCCGGTCTGTGTCACCAAAAGGTTGGACAAAACAGGCAAGTAAAAAAGGACCCCGACTTATAATTTGGACAACATTTCAGAGTTCAAAGTAGCATTTTAATTGGCCCATGCCCAGGCCAATCAGTTGAACGAATTTTCTCTCTTGCAGGGTTTAGCCAAATTATGGTTTGTTGACGTGTTCCTTGCCAACATCGGGCCAGAACGTCCCAAAATATTAGTGCTGGATGGCCATTGATCGCACAACTTTGTTGAACTCCTTCAAATTGCGAAGGACAATGACATTATCATTGTGGAGCTGCATTCGCATACGTCAAACTGGCGCCAACCACTGGACAGGTAGGTGGAATTCTTATTGTCGGTCTGCAATAAAATTATTACAAATGCACTGAAAGCACAATGTACCAATCTGCACATTCAAATTTTCAGGACAGTGTTCAAAACCCTCAAACAGGAGTGGTCAACCCAGTACCAGCACTTAATGAACGAGACAGCTACTGTTGTGTCCAATGCCAATTTTTGCCGCATCCTTGCAAAAGCATGGGCAAAGGCATTGACACCAAAGAACCTCATTTCTGGCTTTGAGGCAACATGATTGTTTCCGGTCAGCATTCACCGATACCCAAAGAGGCATTCCTCCCAGGAGCAATCCACAGCAACGATGAGCCTAATCAGGTGAAATCAAGTGACATTTTTCTTCTTCAACACATAAATTCATTTTAATAGGTCTAATCCATTTTGGCAGAAGAGTCCACATTACATAAACCTTTCAGGCAACCAGTACCACAGTCCCAACCATAGCTACACCTCAGCCAGCAGATCAGCCATTGGGAGAAGATGTGGTGATGGCAATAGATGTGGTGAGGGAGGAATTCTTAGTCTAGTAATTGCACTTTATCAAATCGTAGATGCCGATCAAGCAGAACTGCCAACAGGATCATCACAGGTAACAGCAAACTGCCCCATAAGCTCAGTCTGTCGAGTCTTTTTCGTTTCTGGACCTAGGCCTATATACCGGTAGTAAGGACACTTACAATGCGATTACTTTTCTTTGCAGGCAAGAGACAGACGACCCTGCCCTCCTGACCTCGCCCTCTCAGCCTTGGAGTGTGGCCTCACCAAAAACCAGAGAGTTCTCTTTCAGAGACGGTACGTTGATTTTGCAAGTTAGGTCATATGTAACCTCACTTCCGGGCTCCAACTAGTACTTCATTTCAAATACTAGTCAGTCAATAGGTAAAGCAATGGTGACGAGGTTGGCGCTGAGTGTTGAAAAGACGTGTACGATAATTGGACCATCGTTCCGGGGCGACCTATTCAGTATTCCTTCCCGATGCTGCAATACGCATGCCCGCGTTCAAGGGAGACTTCTATTGACAATGTTGTTAAACTACCGCTTGTCGACCTCGTCCTGTGCGCATTTGTCGCACGCACGATCGAAATATGGAGTCAAATATGTGGACTGGGTCTCAGCTTTTCCTACACTTTTCGATTTCTGTTTAGTGGCAGTTTTAGAATCACGCGAAGTACCAGATCCGGTCGACCCAGTAAAGGTACCCCCATATCTGAGGGCTTCCTCTTTCTTCAGCAACCATGCATGAAATAACTCAACCGTTGGATCACCTGCGCCATATTTCACAATATGATTTCCCCAAGACTCCCGCATGAAGCCGGGTAGTTTCGACGTCAGGTCAGTCAGCAAGCCCTTGGCATTTAAATCAGAGGTGTAACCCATAGTTTGGAACACCTGGACTAGCTGGTTGACCTGTGTACAGAAACCAGCCAGCTCACTAGTTTTTGTCATTTTTGGCCACTCTCTCACTTTCTGCATGTACGCCTCAATGATAAACGTAGAGTTTCCATAGCGTTTTTTCAACTCTTGGATAGCCAAATCATATCTTTCACCCTTCAACAATAAACCAAGCACCCTACTTAACGGTTCCTTGCCCAAGAAGGTCTTCAAGTACCCTATTTTCTGGGTCTCAGTCAAAATCGGGTTATCATCTATCAGATTTCGGAACGTCAAGAACCATTCTGGCCATTCTAAAGGATCACCGTGAAAGGTGTTAATTTCTAATTTTGGGAGACCATAATTGGGCAAAGAAGCGTACGTTACAACAGGAGCCTGTGGCACTAAAGGTACAGGAAATGGGTCAGGTGGTCCAACGGCCGGCTGTGGCGCCAATGACTGGGGTTCCGGATCTTGAAAATCAACTGGGGTCTGTGGGGCGAGCGCGGTCGTCCGTGGGTTCCGAGAATCCAAAACTCGGGACGGCAAAACGGGATCTCTCAACTCTGCTTGAGACGATTTTAGCCAAGCAGACGTTCGTCTTAGTGAATCCCTAGAACCCACGACCGACCCACGCACACTACCACATTCTGACAAAGCCAATTTTTGTGTTTCTAGTTCAGTTTCGAGTCTTAAAATTTCACGTTTATGTTGAATGTCCTGTATTATCTGTTGTTCTCTGGCCTCGGCCTGTTCAAGTTCTCGTAATCTAATCGCTTGCTGTAGCTGTAACTCAGTTCGGTCAATTTCACGTTTTACTTGTCTCGCTTCTTCCTCATCTAAATGGGAGCCCAGAAGCCAAGACTGGTCATC
>NMRB01001316.1:91360-116143 GCA_002633025.1 Notospermus geniculatus
CCACACATGATTTTGTGAATGCATCGTCTGCTATCAGCTCAGGACCGGATATTCTGACAATGCGTACAGTAAAATTTGAATCACCAGCGTGAACATGGAGTGCTGAATCACGACGTAGAATATCCCAAATATTCGAAGTCGTGAATTTCATGACTAGGCCTAGGCCGATGCCTCGCCTTTCGGTAGGGCAGGCGTCAGTGAAGCTAAGGCGCCTCCCTATGCTTATTAGGCCTCCCTAGGCCTATCATTTGACTTGCCTAGGCTATAGGGCCAGGGCCTCCCTCTAAAACTAGGCCTAGCTTAGGCCACCTAGCCTAGGCCTATAGGCTAGTATAGGCCTAGGCCCTTAGGCTAGCACATTAGGCCTACCGGTAGGCTTAAAGTGCTAGCCTGGGCATGCTGGGCCTACGGTAGCCTGGGGCATGCTGGGCCTCCCTCGGTCTAGGCTACGCCTACGCTACGGTAGGCCAACCGTAATCCGTAGGCCTAGGCCTATGGCAGCACTGTGTAGTCAGTTCGTGCAATGTCCATCAATCAAATGCCTGGCCTGTGTGACATAGGAGTAGGCCTAGATACAATGGGCCTAGGTCAAGACCTACTATCACTGCCTTGTAGGCTTATACAGTAGCTGCTGTGTGCCGAAAGGGTTAATTGTTGGTGTCTTTCTTTTTCAGTAAGTGCCAAGCAGCTGCTGCAAGACTCGCTAGGCCTAGATTATTTAAAGGGTAAGTTGACACATGTAATCTGTGCAGTGCTTTTATCATCTGTACTCTTTGTGTACATGGTGTAGGCTACCTGCAGTGCACTACTGACTATGCTATCAACGCATCACTGTGCTCTTTTTCTGGTGTCAAAGCAAGTCATGTGGAAATTACCTATACTTATTCCCTCGCACTCAATACCACATTCATTCTCTTTTTACAGGATGAAAATAACCAGTTTTCAAAAACGAACGAAATGTGCCAAAAGATCCATCTTGCTATTACATGTACTAAGTGCCATTGGACTTGATGCTGTCCCGGGATGCTGTCAAAAAGTAATTTGCCAAAGAAGCAAGACACGAGAGACTGTCATAATTATACCTTAATCATAACTTCCTGCAAGGTGATTTCTGTAATATTTCAAGTCTCAGGATACAATGAAAGGGGCCAATGACAATGTGTGTGATTTACAGTATCAGCACATAGCCTATCACATGTATCTAGCTTCACCATCATTGATGCTCGACAATGAAGACATCATCTTCAAACATTGTTCGCAAACTAAACCTTCTTCAACTGCACCAGCTATTGCATTTCATGTACTTGCAGTCAACATCAGTCGTGATGGATACAGGAGCAGTAGGATGCCACAACATGTACTAGTCCGGGGTACTAGTGTGTTCGAATATGACCTATATTTGTTGTACAGTTTGATTATGAACAAAATAAAACATTCTGGCTTTCAATTAAATGTGCATCTTACTGAGCTTTCTAATTCTAATTTTTAAAACATTGTGGCTTTCAATTAAATGTGCATCTTTACTGAGCTTTGTAATTCTAATGTTACACATCCATGACACCTTGATCCTCTTTATAACCTTGCCCATCGACCGAACTTTCTACATTGCCACTCAGTAATTCTCGATCAGTCAACTTTGCCTAATTTCTAAGGGCGGTCTTCAAATTGGCTGACAAGCCAATTTCTAGTTTCATAATGGGTACACAACGAGGAAATGAAACAACAGACAATCGCTTTCCCGTGTCACTGCTCAGCGACATACGAGTACTTCTGCCGTACATGTACATTTTCAGTGTAAAAAACGTAGTGTTAACGCTAGGGATCGTGGTATCGGAGCCAGTTGTTAACCTTCGTGAAAGCACTCTTACATGACAAGTCCATAGTGATAAACGTTATTACTAACGTTAGTCTTAGGATTTCTTAAACTCGCATTCCACAAACTGGCATTTATCCCAGAACTCGCCCAAAACCTTCCACTCCCAATAAATCAATTTACCAATGTTGACATTTTTGGAGCTTCCCTGTATAAAACCGCGGTCGCAATATGCCTTCTCACCCAGTGTGATCAATTTCAAATCCAGACTACGTATCGATCTCACGACCCGGAAGCGACAGAGCGAAGTTTCTTCAGACATTCACAGGAAACCCGGTGTAATATTTATCATTGCCCCCCTAACAGGAATGCCCGGGGAGGCAATGACAAACGGCGTTTGTGATTGCCTCCCCGGGCATTCTTGTTAGGGGGCAATGAGCGGCATTACAACTATCATGATTATGACTGCCCCCGTCTGTGAATGCCTCCTCGAGTCTATTTCATACAGCTATTATTAGGCTTACGTAGAGGTTCGGTTCATTTGAAGGAAATTTTCGGCCTGCTGCCAGCTCGCCCTGTGGCCAAGTGGGCTAAGGCGTCGTTCTAATGATTTCTTTCTTTCCAGGTTTAGGTATAGATCGATCCCCAGCACAGGACTTTCTTTCTCGTCGTTTTCATTGTACTAATATTAATGCTATGCACATGCTCGGCTGTTTACCCTTGTTGTTATGCTATTGTTAGGTACTTGTCCTACTCGTACAAGAATCGTTACTTTGCAATAACTTATAGTATTTCTCTTTTTACTCGGATTTTAATTATTCTTTTCCACTGACACCTAAATATCTGACAGTTAGGCCTTCACGCATGCATTTTTTTCAACCATTTAGGGGAAGTGTACCTATATTGGACCAGTACTTATATTGGACCACCGTCAGTTCTCCGTAGTGAATTGCACTAGCCGACGGGAGAGACATCTGCAGGATATCCTATGAACTAAAATCACAATGGCTGACCAAGGTAAGTTTTGGCAGCGGGAGTTTTTAAATTAAGTGAGAAAATATGTTTTTTGTCACTCTGAAGCTAACTTTTGACCCATTTTCAGAGCCTGTCACACACCCAGGAAGAGAGATAAGTCGATGTAAATGCAAATAGTTTGTTAAGTTGGTAGTATTGCACAGTACAAATGACCGCAGGAAGAACACAAACTGCGCTCTTCTGAATGCATGCAGGAATGTGCACACACACGTGCATTACCCAATATTGGACCAGTGAGGTGGGCCGTATATTGGACCACTGGTCCAATATAAGTCACGGTGGTCCATTTTACGTTTCAGACCAACAGGTTTATGGAATGATGTTTCGTTTTCTTCAGACAGCTAGGTACGCCGAGACAACTTGGTAGGCCTGCTTTGAGTGAGAAGAACCTCGCATTGCCCTGTTCAGTGAGTATCGACTTGTGCTGGGTGTTGTACCGGATACTGATATGAGCATCACTCAGACAGGAGAACTTTTTTTCACAAAAAATAATGAAATAAAGTGTGGCCCGCTTTTAGTTAGGCCTAGGCTACAGGCTATGTGCCCCTCAACCTGTGAGAGCCTTGGAAAACATATCTTAGATAGAAATTACATGGCTGCTACATATTTTCAGGAAGCCAAATCTTGCATGTCATGATGTATCAACAATAAAAATCATGACAGAAATACAGCAGAAAAAAAGGTCAGTATACCGTAAAATGTGAATCTATACGGAATCTTCTTGGCCATACTAAACTTCTCTTCTCGTCACAAAACAAGTATGTTGGTGTATTCGATGCGTAGCATTCCTTGGAAGGAACCAATCAAAGATACATATATCAGCCTAAATGAGGTCGCTTTGAGTCCCACGTTAATTTTTGTGAATGCTTCATAGTGAGGATCTCCTACCCTATAGTATACGTACATTGTCCGTCACTGCTCTGATGCTGGTAATTCAATGGGCTGGCAGCTCGTCATTCGAGGACAGATATTTTCGAAGGAAGGACATTGTTCTTATGTATATTGAAGTTTCCATGATAGGTCTAAGTGTAGTTATATTATCTTTCAGAGGAAAGTATGGGAAATGGACAGAAGAAGATATGAAGAGGGCCATTATGTCTTTCAATAATGGAGATGCTGGTATTAATGCCATTAGTCGAACCTACGGGGTACCAAAGGCAACACTAAAAAGGCACATAGAAAATAAAAACAAAATCGCCAATGGGCCAGTGAAGGCTTTCGGTCGTCCTTGTACACTCCCACCTAAACTGGAGAAAAGTTTGGTTGAGTATATTTTTGAACTGGAGAACATGTTAATCGGGCTGACACGACAAGATTTGATGGACATGGCATATCAATTAGCTGAAGCTAATGGACTGAAGCATTCCTTTAATTATGAGAAACAATCTGCTATTAATCATTGGTACCGAGATTTTATGAAGAGACACCCTGAGCTCCCCTTCGACAGGCGGAGGCAACGTCCACAGCAAGAGCTCAAGGATTCAATCGAGAAAGTGTGACGGAATTTTACCACAAGCTGATATCGTTGATTGACAAGTACAAATTCCGTGCAGTGGATATTCATAACATGGATGAATCCGGGATAACAACTGTTCGAGGCCGGGCCGGGTCATCGGAAAAAGAGGGAAAAAACAAGTACGGTCGCTCACTAGCGGAGAGAGAGGATCCAATACTACAATAGTCTGCTGTATGAGTGCCGCAGGTAACTTCACGCCACGATGTTTGGGTCAACGTTCCTGCCAGACGTCATGTCTGTCCTCGAATGATGAGCCGCCATTGGATGACCAGCATCAGAGCAGCAACAGACAAAGTCGGAGTGATTTTAGATTTATTCCAACAAATGCAGATGGCAGATATTTCTTCAGAGCAGTAGTCATAAGTCAAAACACAGACCTGCAGGGAAGCTGATGGCAAATTGAAAGATCTGCGAATGAGGATACGAGAACAAACTAGTGCTGATGGTCTACGACCACAGGTGGTCAAATTCATGCTGGATAACTTTTCCCAGTATGAAAATTTAGATAAGCAGCTTATCAATGCAGACCTTCCCCAGAGACACTGCTATGATTCCATTGAAGATCGAATAGCTTGCATGGCAAATCCAACCGAAATGGTTGGCGAGTTGGAAATTTGTGCCGCTTCACAGTGCCTACAGCAACAACTGACCATCTACATTGGAGAGTCTGAGAGCGTTGTCAAATTTTGAACCGAGTTCCAGAACTCATCCCCAATTGTGATTCGATACATCGTGCAGCAAGAAGATGTTGGTCATTATGAGGCATTGGTGCCAGTAGAACAAATTCAGCCTGCTGCTAAGAAATCAGTCATCACTCCTGAAATGTTGAAACCAATCCCAAGGCCAAAGACAAAAGCACGGTGTAGAACATCACGATCAGAAATAATAACATCTAGTCCTTATCAGAAAAGCCTCATGTCTAATGCCAGCGGCAAACAACAGAAAAAGAAGAAACGGAAGAAGAAGACAAAAGAAGGAAAGCGGAAGATAGCAAAACGCCAGGTTTTTCCTAGTGATGAGACTGAGAAACATCAACAAAACGAAAGTGATGACTCTTGCAGTGATTCATGGTTCTGTGTCTTGTGTGAAGAGGAGAGGAAGGAGACCATGGTCAGATGTGAACAATGTGCCACATGGATTCACCAGACATGTGCTGGTGGTATACCTCCACATTATCACTGTGACCTGTGTGATTAGGCATCAGGGCTACTCTTGCTGACATTACAAAAGTGTTATTGTTCAGAATACAAGTTTTTTTCAGGACAGGAGGTCATGGTATCATGAATTGTTTTGGTTGACATGTTGTTGTTCACACCAGCTTTCAAGGACAGGAGGTCATGGTGTCATTGTTTTGGTTGACATATTGTTCACACCAGTTTTCCAAGGACAGGAGATCATATTATCATTAATTGTTTTGGTTGACATGTTGTTGTTCACACCAGTTTTCCAAGGAGAGGAGGTCATGTTATCATTGATTGTTTTGGTTGACATGTTGTTGTTCACACCACTGTTTTCCATTGACAGGAATTTAGGGTATCATTAATTGTTTTGGTTGACATGTTGTTGTTCACACCACTGTTTTCTACTGACAGAAATTCCGGGTATCATTAATTGTTTTGGTTCATTGACATGTTGTTCACACCACTGTTTTCCACTGAGAGGAATTCAGGGTATCGTCAATTGTTTTGGTTGACATGTTCTTGTTCACACCACTGTTTTCCACTGACAGGAATTCAGGGTATCATGAATTGTTTTGGTTGACATGCTGTTGTTCACACCAATGTTTTCCACTGACAGGAATTCAGGGTATCATGACTTGTTTTGGTTGAAATGTTGTTGTTCACACCAATTTTCCACGGACAGGAATTCAGGGTAGTTCTAATTGTCACCGTACTTAGGGTTGGCGGTTAGGGTTGATGCAGACCACCACACACAGTCAAATGACGATGCACCCAAACCTTTTTGTGATAACAAAAGGGTAGATGGCAGTGACTGTTACTTTTCATAAAACGCGTAAAAATAAATTTTCCATCGCTGGTCCAATTTGGGGTACGCGTGACCGATATTGAACCACACCGATACCTGTTTTGGACCAGGTGGTCCAATATAGGTACCGTGTGGTCCAACATCAGGCATTTCGTATTTTTGGCTCAATAAACGGATACCAGATGTGAATACTTCATGATATAAATCTTTTATCTTGGGACACTCATCATGTCAACAAAAAAATTGGTGTGAACAATAACTAACATGTCAACCACAGCGAGTAACCCTAACCCCTAACCCTAATTACGTTGACAACCCTAACCCCAACCCTAATTACGGTGACCACCCCAATTACGGTGACAACTCTAACCCTAATTACGGTGATAACCCTAACCAAAAATAGGTAACTCGCTTATCTATTTTTGCCGTACCGTAACCCAACCCTACTGTATCGCGTCAGGTCCCTGTGGGTATGACAGCTGTGCAGAGGAGACGCACCGCGTTAATACAGCACAGAGTTTCGCTACTCTTAATAGGGAGTTCAAGAAATCAATCGAAAAAAGTTAACTTTACAACACTTTTTCCGAAAATGTCATCATGTAATACATACATGTAATCTGGGGAATTCGCAGTATGGAAAGTACGTTGTCGTAAAGTTAACGTTTATCGTTTGATTTCTTAAATTCCCTCGTGTTCGAATTATTGATTGCGAAGGAAATTAAAATAGGCTTTCTCTGTTCATCAATTATTGACCAAAAATTAATATTAAAAAAACGAAACAAAATAAAACACAAGAAACAGTCGTTGCAAAGTAATGGAAAGAATACTGAGATACATGTACATTAATTAGCATGTGCATTGCATTGACACAGTACAAGGAGAAGAACGAGAAAGATGAAAGTCCCGTGCTGGGGATCGATCTACCTAAACCTGGAAAGAAAGAAATCAGCGATCAGTACAACGCCTTAGCCCACTCAGCCACGGGGCGAGCTGGCAGCCAATCGTAACTTTTCTTCCAATGACGCGACTCATAGGCCCACATAGATCACCACTGAAGGGGGCATTGATAATCAATTTTCTTGGAAACGGAGTTGATTTTAGCTGCCCCAGGGGGGCAATAAAAAACGGGACTTAGTCTATTTTTTACTGCCCCCCGGGCAATGAAAAACAGAAATTTGTGATTATGAATGCCCGGTCGGGCAATAAGATGGGGAGGCATCATGAGTCATTACACCGGTCTTGGCCATTCATGGTAAAGTCCCTTTGTAGGTAAGGCATGCATATGAAATATTTGGGCACGCAAGGTGTTAATGGTGGACACTTGTAAACAGTAAATCCAAGGATTCAGAGTATTGACTATGAACATGCACCTCAGTATAAGGTTACAACACTGAACCTCACCTCGCAAGCAAGCATTGAGACCAGTACGGACTACAAGATTGCCCCCTGACAGCCATAGTGCAAATCAAATCAGGCTACTTAGGTAGGCTGAAGGGGTTATTGTCGTCCTTGGTACACAAAAAGTGTACCAGTTTCGATATAGCCAAGTGAAATAATTATTGTACCCTGGATCTACTGTCTTGTTGCAAACTGTACCCAGGTTCTGATTTAGAGACCTAGAGTCCGTTTAAATCACCTGGACCCCGATGGGAGGACCCTTTGGTTGTCAGGCAGACCTTAGTCTTGTTGGCGAAGTCTGGCTATTGGAATGCGTTTTATTGACAGGAGACTTCCAGCCAATCCCATGCACCATAGTTTTGACTGAAAATACCTTTCTCGGGAAAATTTGTTGTTTGTGGATTATTAATGCCGAATCGATTAATATCGTTCTGGGTATAATGGAAAAATACCCAGGTTCAACGTCGTCCCACACAAAACTATACCCTGGGTATACTTCGATCTACAAAAGTATGTACCAAGTAGCGTAGTTTTGAGCATAGGTACAAGTTACGAACGCATCTCGCGTGATCAACAGGACGCGCGCGATTGGTTCTCCCGCCCGTATAGCTGGGCGGGATGTTCGTGACAAATGCGTGAATTGAAAAGCTGCGTCGAATATTTTGAACGGTTTCCGTGGTTTTTTTGCACAAAATAGATTGGCTGCACTAGTTTCCGCTGAGATGGCCCCACGGCCGCCATTTCGTTTCTCGCTTCAACTGGAGATGGCAGTTTTGCAATTAAAATCGCCAAAATACCAGTCACTTTCAGCTTTTGTGCTGACCGAGTGCCAAAATGTGAATGAAATGGTCCATGGACCATGTGCTCACCTGTGGGTGAACGTACCAGAAAAACAAATGACAAATGTTAAATCGAAATGTTCCAGGGTCATGTATCCTCATTAGATGCACCTGTTAAAAATTTGGAGACAATCCAGTTACAGTTCAGGAGTTACGGGACTTTGAGCTTTGGCTTTGGCCACCTTGTGGCCAAGCGGAGAATCGAATTTGACCGAAAAGTGGTGTCATAGGTCACCTGACATAGGGGTGTATATGTACCAAGTCTCAAGTCAATAGCCCAAGCAGTTATGAAACGCGCCACCAAATGACTAAATTTTGAACTTTGACCTCTGTGACCTTGAAAAGTCGGTCAAATCAAAAAAAACTTACTTATGTCATGCATCCTCATTAGAAGCACCAATGATAAAAAGTTGGAGAGGATCCAGTCATTAGTTCATGAGTTATTGCACTTTTGTGATTTTGGTTTCTGCCACCTGGTGGCCAAGCTAAGGGTCAAATCGGACCGAAATTTGGGGTCATAGGTCATCTGACGAAGGGGTATATATGTACCAAATGTCAGGCCAATGGCACCAGCGGTTACGAAACATACCACTTACAGGCAAAATTTTTAACTGACCTTTGTGACCTTGAAAAGTACGTCAAATAAAAAACACGTTATATTTGTAATGTACCCTCATTAGATACTCCTATGATAAAAATTTGGAGGTGATCCAGTCATTAGTTCAGGAGTTATTGCACTTTTTGTGTTTTTGGTTTCCGCCACCTGGTGGCCAAGCCAAGAATCGAATCGGACCGAAACTTGGTGTCATAGGTCATCTGACCTAGGGGTGAATATGTACCAAGTCAAAGACAAAGCTTCTACTAATTCTTATAGGGAATTGCTTGTTCTATGAAGCAAAAGCGAAATTTTATAAATACCTCTTCAAAAAAAGCCCAGAAAAAGCAAATGCTAGATTTTTATGAATTCGGCCCAATACGAAAGGATACAGCCAAGCTACTGATAAGACTAGCTACCCCGCTCATTTTTCTCCAGCAAAAGCGTATAGTACGAAAGGAACAGAGTAAACAGAAAAAAGCGAGTTTAGTGAGTTAATGTTCCTCTTATTTCTGCATTTTAGAATCAACACTTCTGGGTATCGGTATTTCCAGGAAATTCGAGTGCAGAGGGCGGTATTGGATCTGAAATCTACTGTCTCTACTATTTCATAAAGAATATAAAGTCAATTTCCAGAATATTTAGCAAATTTTCGACCCCATTTTTAGGGCCATATTCATAAAGGGTGTTTTTGTCTTAGACGCGACTAAATAGCAAAAACGCTGACTAAACAGGAGATAATCGCACGTTCAAGTTAGACAGCATTTCATAAAGAGTGATTAGATCACCAGGGGCCGTATTCAAAAAGGGTGTTTAGCCTAATCAGCGTACAAATTCTGCATTACACAGGTTAAAGGCCTAGGAAGCTATTGTTCTGCCTTCTGTATGCTGTATGCTGCCTGATCTCTGGCATTTACCCACACGATGATCACACGCGTCTATCTTTCCTGCGTCTTAGTGTGGGAGGACAAAAGAAAGTGGGGTTCAAATTCTAGACAAGCCTGCCTGATCGTTCAACATTTCCTTTGTACTCTTGGACATAGACGCAGGATAGTTAGACGCGTGTGATTATCCTGCGGGTAAACGGCTCTGGTGAAGCACCATACAGACATCAGACAATAGTTGTCTAGGCCTTTAACCTGTGTAATGCAGAATTTGTACGCTGATTAGGCTAAACACCCTTAATCGCCCGATGATCACCCTTTTTGAATACGGCCCCAGACGTTTAACCAACGTACAAAAGTAGTCACCCGCGTGTAAGTAACAAAAGAAATGTTAAACGTCCCAAGGGGCTTGTTTATCTCGCGTACAAACTGTCATTTCGCCTTAGGGGCGCTAAGGCTTCGCAAATGATCCACTCCGTATCCTCGAATTAGGTGCACAGGAAGCATGGGAAGAGGCAGAACGAAGGCAGCCTGTTATGTGCGTGTTTTTACAGATCGTACAAGTCCTGGAATCACGTTCGACAGCATCCCATGCCACATGCGGGTATTGGGAAACAGAGAAATCAAGAAATGAAGAAATCGAGAACTTTGACTATCGATTAGTCAGACCTTGTCTCTCTACATCTATTCAGTTCGCACTTGTGTATGGGCAGTTATCTCCGCAAATAAAAGCAAGTATGGTAGGGACTATGGCATGAAATCTGTTGCAAAATTTGACATCAAAGACTGGAACAAAAATAGAAAACGACCGGGCCTCAGGCGCGGATCCAGAGGGGGGGTTTTGGGGGTCGTGACCCCCCTCTGCTCGCCACCACCAATTGTTTTTTTCTTCAATAATTTGCAACAATCAGCAAAAAAACGCAAGAATAAAGCTTCTGCTTTGATACTGAGATGCCAGGAAATCGCGTCTACGGCCTTCTAGATTTCAAAATTTTCTGGGGGAGACCCCCAGACCCCCCGTCGGCGCGGTATCTTCTGTGCCCGCCTGCAACGACGCCCTCGGCGGCCCTGACCCCCCTCTGCCAAAAATCCTGGATCCGCGCCTGGGCCTAAGATGATCTGACCTGTAAAACACCTTGTGATATAGTAGGGTCTTCGTTTTATAGTTGGGTTCCTTCCAATGGCACTATTATAGAGGTCAATTTCCTCACGTTCAGACCCTTTCCCTATGAAAAGGGTAAGAGATGGCCCAGATCTGACAGCAGATTCGTATTAACATTTTCTGAGATCTGTTGATTAAAAGCAACGCCGTTTAAATCCGACCAATAATAACCGTTTTGACCCTTTTCTCTGAGGGTAACTCTTCCATTTTGGACCCTTCATTGTGGTTATTCACTGGTTACTGACACAGCCCATCATTTTATATCTGGGTCTTCGTTTTATAGTTGTGGGGGGTATTCGTTTTATAGTTGGGTTCATTCAAATGACATTACTACAGGGATCAGTTTCCTCAAGTTCAGACCCTTTCCCTATGAAAAGGGTAAGAGATGGCCCAGATCTGACGGCAGATTCGTATTAACATTTTCTGAGATCTGTTGATTAAAAGCAACGCCGTTTAAATCCGACCAACAATTACCGTTTGGACCCTTTTCCCTGAGGGTAACTCTTCCATTTTGGACCCTTCATTGTGGTTATACACTGGTGACTGACACAGTTCGTCATTTTATAGCTAGGTCTTCCTTTTTTAGATGTGGGGTCTTCGTTTTATAGTTGGGTCTTCGTTCTATAGTTGTGGGGGTCTTCGTTTTATAGATGTGGGGATTTTATCTTCATTCGTGCTGGGCATGAAGTACATCTCCACGCACCAACATCCAATCAAATTCGGCCTGATCAAGATGGTTACCGTGGTTACCATACTAAGTTGCATCCTCAAACTCAATAAAACATTTTAAAAAACTCCCGCCTTCGTCAAAAGTTGAGAGTGGAAAGATGCTAATCAAACATTTTAGTTATATGGCCTTATACATGTACACGTGCGAACTGAATAATGTCGAAAGACAGAGGTCTAACTAATCAATCTTGGGAGTTCTCGATTTCTTCATTTCTTGATTTCTCTGTTTACCAATACCCGCCACATGCTTCTTCTGATGATTGGCTGTTGCATCTGAAAGTTTGTTTTCAATCACATCTTTCCGAATGTTTCAGCCTCAATTAGCCACATCCGCTGATCGGCTGCAAAATTGTCAGCTCGTTTTTTTCTAGATGTTGGGCTGTTTAAGCCTACTTCATACTTCGCCCAAAACCATCGGCGTCTGACGCGCAATCAGAATCTTGACGCCGACTTCGCGGCGTTGATTCATATTCCGGTGTCCTTCAGGTCGACGGCGACGCGTTATGAAATGACTCAAGTAATTACAGTCTCGCGATCGGTGTTCGATGGGGTCGGCGTCGAACGTGAGATCGTGCGATCGGTCGTCGCCGACGACGGTCGTGCGGCGGTATGTGAACTATGCTTTAGTGACTGTCTGAGAATCCAAACGGTGCCATGCATGACCGGGACCTTTGTTCTGACATGTTACGTACTTCGTTACATCTTTCAGTGAATGGGGAATGCCCGCACCAAGGAAATCAGTGATTAAAGCTGAACTGCATGAACAAAAACACCACAGCGCCGCAGTATGGTGGTCTACAGAAGTGCAAACGCCCTTCGAAACACCTCCAGAAATACCTACACACTACATCACTATTGATTCCCAATGTCATCCGCAGTGTAACTTTTGTTATTTTCATGATTTTTGCTGGCTGAAAATCCCACTCAGCAACCCTCACCATCGCCATCTGATACACTGGCAAAATCAGAATTTCTAAATTCTATTAGGTCTGCTTGTGCTGCGTGACGTCACTACGTTTGTTCTGTCTTGGGTGAGGATGACAGTGTATTAAATCTATTAGACGGTGAATCAGCTATGCCTGGAGTGTAGTGTTCATGTGTTTAGTCTTGTTGGCTTATCATTTCGTTTTTGTAGTAGTTATAAACACTTTTTGCATGTTTATCTCTTTAGAGGATTACTGAAATAGTTTGTCACTCCAAAATAGTTTTGTTTTGAGGTAGATTGTATTTCCTATATTTTTATTATTTGCACACAGGGTGTATCAGAATAAAAAAATACAATATTTCACTACTGATGACAGATAGTTTCGGGTTGGTTCAAAACCTGGCATTGGCATCGGCACTGGCAATGGCATTGGCATTCAAGAGGGGAACTGCTCACTTGCTCATCGGTCAGACTGGCCTCACACGTCAGCTGTTGAGTTTAAGGGACAGTCTGTGAGGTCACTTAAAGGGGCAGTGGGCTAGATGTCCTTGCCTTGTTGTGAGTTCTCTGTGGATTCATTTCCACAGATACCTTGTTCTAAGGCAGCATTTTATGCTTTAGAAACAAGTGCAGACTGAACCAGTGGGTACTGTTGATTGAAAGGCTTGGTTCATGGGTTTGCAATTGTGTACACCAAAATATGCAATTGTACACTTTTTTAGGGAACTTTGCTCGTAATTTTACACCCAAATATGCGATTGCACACATTTTTAGGAAACTTCTTCCCCCAAAATTGAAAATGGTGTAGGCTAGTCTGGATTAGCCAGCCGTTTTACTAGGCCTAAATTTGCCTCCTGATGTTTGCATTTTAAAGATCATATACAATGCAATCCAAAAAAGGAGTTACCCTCGTAATGCATAAAAGTACGGTTGGAATTACCCTCGTCGTCGTGTCCAACTTCCCGGTCAAAATACGGCATAAACAGGGATTTACCAACGCCATGCGATATACAGTAGTGTGCAGTACTATTTTCTCTTCCAACATGCAAAAATTCAGTCACAGAGATGTGCTAGTTTCGCCACCAGAGCCAATTTACTCACCGAAGCGTATCTTGTTCTGCCGCCATTGTTACGAGGGTAACCCGGGTTACCCTCGTGCGGTTGCATACAGTGGACGGGGGACGTTCAGTGCTGTGCTTGTTTTTCTTAACTCTTCTCACGTTCAACATATTGAAGATAACCATTTCTTCCAATTTATGGTGATAACATTCATTATTATTATTTATATCTTTTTTGGACTCGGTCCATAGAATCGATACTACCCGAATCCTTGATACACTTTTGTCGATCGAACTATACCAGGGTATACTTTTGTGGGAACGTGGGTATATTTCTTCTATACCCAGGACGGCATTAGCCCTGTTTACACTACATAGAAATCCCCGGCCTTTTTGAGACCAGGTGTAATGTGTGAGAATGCCCCCCGTATGACAATGCCCGCTTTATTGTTCGGCGGACACTCAAATACAGAAAGACATGTTGATCAGTGCCTCCCTAATTGTCACGTTGCCGCTTATTCCGTCAATCTTTTGTTTGGGGGCATTGGCAAACGGGGGCAGTGAAAAACATTACACCGGGATTTTAACAGGTGTAGACAGAAAAAGCCCGAGCTCGACGCGAGTTTTTTATGTGGTGTAAACAGGGCTATTAACCGATTCGACATTATTAATGGAGTAATAGTGGCTAGCCTTGACTCTGTTCAATTTCGAACTAAGGCCTAGTTGCATGTTCTCTTTAGAACCAAGGTTCAGCTGGTTAGAAAATGTGCCTTGGACCGGTAAGAATAGACCCTAAATTCACTGTTGTCCGGTTACTATGGGTTTCACTGCCATACGCCCATCGGGATCCAGGTGATTTAAACGTACTATTGGGACGAGCTTATTCTCATGATCTCGTCGGATACGTGAATTAGCGTAAGCTGGTTCCTCGATCGCCAGGTTGTACTGTTGCTACGACACATGATCAAACCCACCCATCATGGCCATGCACTAAACGCATGCACACATCCTGGGAATGACACGTTTCCTTGTCCAGCTGGCGAGTTGATTAAATTTCTTTGTAACCATCCGAGGTACGAATCTTCATTAGATATAGGCCTACCATTGATACAGTAGTTCCCCGTATACCCCGCCGTGACCAAAACCCGATGAGAAAATTTTCTAAGTCCAACGGCGATGTCAATTCATACCCGAACAATAGCCATGATCACCAAGCCTAGTGGACGCACCGATGTATTACTTATGGTAAACCGAGGGGCACGCTTAGTGTTGGTTCATACTCCGTCCGGATTTTACGGCAGCTATGATCAATTTCAATGTGTGTGCACATTCACGCCTTGGAAACCTGCGATCAGTTTCATGCGTTACTCCCAGGGCGGGCGGATTGCGGTCGATTATGGCTGGGCCTTTACATTAGCAGTGGTTACATTACATAGAAATCCCCGGGTTTTTTGACACCCGGGTCTAGCTCGGCTCTGAAAAATCCCTCCTGAGGCACGGTGCCCAGCAACACTACCCAAATTTTGTGACCTCCAAAACCCGTTCGAGCTCGGAGGGGATTATTACACCACGTGTTTAACAGGTGTGGACAGAAAAAACCCGTGTTCGACACGGGTTTTTTATGTAGTGTAACAAGGGCTATTGTTACATCATCTTGTTGGTTCTCCAAACTGAACGATTTTGTGCATGAGCATGACCATATCTGAGTTGCTGTCCGAAGGGAATTTTTACTGGACTCAAAGGGCCGATTTCACAAAGGGCGTTGGACGCGTGTAACTTCACTAAATGCATGCACGTCCACCACGCATTTGACGAAGTTACACCCTTTGTGAAATCGGCCCAAAGTGCCCAAGGTCAGGGGCCATATGCATAAAACTTCCTTAAGTTAAGTGTAAAACTTACCCTTAAAGTCTAAGGATTTCACTTTACCAAGTGCCATACTTAAGGTGTATGCATAAAACAAACTAAGGGCATACTCAGCTAAGGGCAACCCTTAACTAAAGTATTTCCAGGAATTGTGGTGTCAGCCAATGAAATTTCAGTATTCAAGGGGTTTCCCAGATTTCTTGAGTGTTNTTATTGGGTATGAATTGACATCGTCGTTGGACTTAGAAAATTTTCTGATCGGGTTTTGGGTCACGGCGGGGTATACGGGGAACTACTGTATATGACGAAGATCCGCCACTTTGTTAAGGTGAAATGACGCTTTATTTTTTGGCGGGTTTTGGCCCCCTAGTGGCAAAATCAAGAATCCAATTTGCCGAAATGTTGTCATTACAAGAAGTTGCATGCGGAAGCTGGTCTATTCTTAGATTACTGAAGTCATCCGATTCTAAAATTAGAACACAGTGGACTCGATGGACTCGCCTATTATATAGCCACTGCAGTATTTGAGGCTTTTGCAGTGGAGCGTCACGATGATAAGAATGCCACCGCCACAAAATAATGGGCCTTATGGGTTTTATCAGGGGTTCCGGATGAGGCCTAATGCTGTTTTCGACTTTTCGAATAATGCACTAGTCCACGTCAGCACTGCCGGTTGAGATTTTCAAGACAAAAATGACGGGCGAATGCAACAACCAATGCAACAACCAATGAGAATGAATTTTTCACTGATGTTTGAAGAAGTATCGGAGGCGTTGATTCGCGGTCGAACCAGATTAAATCCATCCCTCATAAATTGTTTATCATTGGGGAATCCCCAGACGCTCTGCTGTTTTTGAGGGAATCCTAGATTTTTCCATTAAAATGGCATTGAACAGGGTTTCAAATAAAGGATAATGACGGCGAAGGATGAAATCAGGAAAAAACAGAATCGGTATGGACATAGAGAACTTCCAAAACTTTCATTTCGCGAGCGAACTGGTTCACGTTCGCCACTCTTGTTTCGAATAAAAAATGTCTTGTTTCGAATAAAATAACTTTGATCAGTAAAAATAACCGTAAACTGCACTGCTTAACTATTAGGCTGATGACGTCATTGCTCATGGAGGAAAACGTCTTGTAATGAGGTGGATATGCGTGAAGTTTCAAAGCCAATCTCGCACCCAGAGTTCAATGCCACATTAAACTCTGGAAAGGGCTAGACCGGTACTACCTTTCCATAGTGCAAATGCATTGTTGGCAGCGGATGAATTTCTGACCGTTGCACAGCGAATTGCGTAGGGATTCGGAAGAGTTCGTTCTTTTTTCCTTAATAAAACATCGAATACCCAACGGAATGTTAAAAAAGTAGTAATTTTACAAATACTGGAACAAAATTCTAATTTTCGGTATGAAATTATTTGTTAAATCGATGAGCACAAAAATCTTGTGCTGGGTTCCACCCCTTTTCAGAGGTCTTAGCCAAGGAACGATGGTGGCGACCTCTCCAGGTTGTTTGAAAGCAATAGCTCATTTTATATGTGGCAACTTTGTAATTTCAGATGAACTTTGACGTCCCTCTGTGTGACCTTGAAAAATTACGTCAAATTAAAACTCGGGTACTTTGTTTTATATCCTCATTATCAGATATATCCATGATAAAATTTGACAGCAATCTGTCTTTTGGTTCGAAGGAAATACCAGTTTTAGTAATTTGGGTTCCGGGCCCCTAGTGGTAAAGTCACAACTATCAGATTTCACCGGAATTTTCTCTGTAAGTTGCTGTAAGCTAGAGGTAAATGTACATTGGCACAAAGCTTCAACGTGATAGCTCAAAATATTATCAAAAATACAGCCCTTTAAATTATGTCATACAGAGAACGACTACAATATTGTGACCATTGCAAAATGTGCTATGTCGGTATCTAAGACAGCCGGAAAGAATATATTATTTCTAATGTCAACCATAACAATATGGTTGGAAAACAATTACTTGGCCATGTGCAGACCTTTACACTTGAAATTCAATTGAAAATTCAGAAATAATTGAAGATACACGTTTAGAGGTTTCGATATCTTGGTCAATCTCGACAGTTGTTGGGTAATAATACCGATCCTGAGACAGATAGTGTTGACTTCCGACTTTTCCTCCTAAATCAATACTTTGAGTCTGAGGCCCGTATTCTAGAACGTTCCTTAAAGGAGTTAGACGCCGAAGTTGTAAACAAGCTGGTTTGTTTACAAATATGGTCGGCAAACTAGTTTTATTCCTTCGTGCAGGTGGCAGCACCCGTGATCGTTAGACTGGTTCCCGGTCCGATGCAACTCACTCACGATATTCACGTCAGTACATATCACCGACAATAGGTGGCAGCACCGCAGGCGTCCGTGGATAGAGAACCAGTGAGTGAGTGTTTACAACTTCGGCGTCTAACTCCTTTAACGTTAAGGTCGACCTTAAGTCTATTGTAAAACCATCGAGAACAATAGATTTAAGGTGGACCTTTATGTTAAGGAACGTTCTAGAATACGGCCCTGAAAGTGCGCTTGACAGGCTCTCTAGGACATAGAATTAGTACCTATTACAATGGATGACTGTAGAAATTGCTCTATGTGCGACATCACTAATTGAGCAGGAAATTTGAATTAATTGTGTGACAAATACATTGTTGCGTGTAGTTTGAAAACGAGCTAATATTTTTTCACCAATTTTTTGCCAGCCATAGAATGATGTCATACCCATCTGGAACAGCAAAATTATTCATTATTATTATATTGGAAGTGGTTATTTGGCAAGCAAATGCTTGCCGAATTACAGAAATTTGGTCTTAGATGGCAAGCAGACAATAATGAATATTAATTAGACTCCATTAATTATGCAAACAGAAGATGAAGATGGCGTCCTCCGACTCGCCATCGCAGCCCTCGCCAAAAGGCATCAAAAAGTTGCGATTGGGAGTAGGCTATGCCTCCAACGAAGATTTTAAGACTGCGTTAAAGGCATCGAACTGTTTATTTGCACAGTTAACTGCTGTGTATGCAGTAAGGGTATAGTCTTGGATGCACGTCTAGCTCATTAATTATGCAGCGCTCCGAGAGCAGCAGGCAGCGCAGAAAATATTGTTGGAGGGACCTTGCTGAAAGGAGCCACCTACAAGCGATTTTGAAAGTGGTTATTTATCGACCCTGGTTTGCCAAACTTAAACAACACGCCAATTTTGGGACGAATTACCTGCATTGTCCTGAACCAGTTAATACATTCCCACCGCATGTCTGCAGTCAGTTGATTAGCGCAGTGCATAGAGTGATGGGCCAGCAACCCCAATGACGCAGGTTCGAAACTTGTGTGATCACACTCATGATTTTTTTCTTTTTCTTCATTTTTTCGTTTCTCTCCTTTTTTACCTTTTTTCGAAAAGGCATATCAAGAAGAAACGTTTTGTGTTTTCGTACAAAAATATATCCGAACAGTGGAAGGTGCCAACAAACGACTGCCGGATGGTGGCCTCATTGGCCACAGTGGTCAATGCTCCGTAACTACGCCATAGGGGAGGGTGCCATTGACATGAATATTGTTGTTTGGGTTCCGTTAAGTAAGTTGAAGATAAAAAATACTATCGCCCCCGCCCGTGCCTAAAATCAGCGCCGTGCCTCTCAAATTTTCCGTCCAAAAAGTACAACATGGACATGAGGTTTTTTACTCTGTGTAACTGTGCCCCCCCCCCCCCNGTTTTACACTACAGTCTGCTCTGGTCTGGAAAAACCTAGTTAGTCACATTTTCATCAAAATTGAGTTAGGATCATTTTTGGACTCACTAGGATTTACCCCTTCATGAAATGCATTAACACGTAAAATATCAAGTACCGTCCAATGTATTGATCAGGCAGAACCTAATAAGTCTCACATTTGGATGCTCCTGATCAGTAAAAACCTAGCAACTATAAGCAGCCTCCGGGTCAATTATTTAGGTCACTGTTCGGTGTAGAGGATGGCTGATTCAGTCTGCAAACATACTGGCGTTCTCAAAGTTTCTCAGATATTTTCATTTAAAATTGTAGACCGGGTAGTTAATAATGAATTCACGTGAAAAACTGATGCAGCAGTTGGCTCTGGAGAAGGTGAAAAGATGTCAAAATGATGATTCTAATGTTAGTGGGCCTAGAGAAGTGGGCACCCGTCCCCAGTCGACACTAGGTTTTACCAGATTAGGGCAGACAGTACGCTAACCTACTTTATCCGCAAATTTTCTCGATTTACCTTTTTCTGAAGCATTCGTGATCCGTGGTGACTTTCCACATCTTCCATTTCTGCACATCTTCCCCGTGCTTTAGTCAGTTGACAATAGGTGTCGCTCTTGTTCCAATAGTTGACAGTTCGACATCCCATCATTAGACACAGGACAAAACACTCAAGGTGAGTCGACCTTGAACTGCTTAATGACAATTCGACGCTTTTAAAGGTCACATCATACACAACCAAAGTAAAGATGGCTTGTGTTTGGGAAAGCAACATGACTTTTCATAAAACAACTCCTTTTCCGTCCAGTCGCTACATGTAAAGGTCTCCGATGGCGCAGTTGCTCAAAAAGTCACTCGCCACGACCATGCACGCCAGAGGCGCGCCGTGACGGGGTGCTCTAGGGGCCCTCCCCCAGAGTAATTTTGAAATCAGAGGCCGTAGAAGCGATTTCCTAGCGAGAGTGCCTGTTAGAAAGTACACATGTAACTTTATTTTAAAGGCAGTGACTCATCGTCACTTGAGGCAGAAGAATCAATACATGTAGTTGCAGAGGCATGCGTTGCCGATGAAAAAAACGGAGCAGTACTGTCGGTTCCACTCGTATCCTCTTTGAAACTTTTTCTTTCAGCTTAATCACGCTCCCTTCTATTTATCTTCTACTGATTCCCTTCTTTTGGTTTTGGAGTGTGCAGTTTGCAGCTCTATTTCCTCTTTTGTCTCTTCTTTCCATACATTTACTCACTAACTACACAAGCCATAATTTATATGACTCTCTTCCAAATCACACCTGTACTAATCATACTCTGTTTCTGTTTTACAGGTCTTCAATTAGCTCCTGCACTCAACAATGGGGCTTTATTTCTATTCAACTATTTCTTTCCACACCTCCTGTTTGACAGGGTTTCTTTATTTGAGATTTACTTGTAATGTTGGGATCCAGCTCATTACATTTCTGGTAGCTCGACTTGAAAGTGCCAGCCTGATAGAGACCCCGGTTGGGGTCGAAAATTTGCTAAGATTCTGGAAATAGACTTCCTGTTTATCATCATGTTCAAAATTAGGTGCAATTTTCAGTCGTGCCGCAAACGGCGTCTGAGTTTTTGGACGGATCCAATACCGAGGCAGCCTCTACGATGGAAGACGACAAGAGGCTACTGAAACGCCTCTAACCATGCTAACAGTCAATTCCACAATTCTCTTCCTACCGCTTTTCAGCCCACTTGGAACTTGTCGAATACCAAGTTTCACCGCTTGGAATATTTTCAGCCTGCGTTCCGACTCTTCGAATTTCAAGCGTGAAAAAAACCCACCGGGGACATCATCTTCCGGCATTAGTTTTATGTCTTCTACATACACATTCAGACACAAATGGGGGACATCAGGGATGTACGTACATGTTTATGTCATTATGCTGAGACAGCTCTTTTAGAACATGGGGGCAAATCGCACTTGAAGTGCCCACGTAGAACATAAAGGCGCCTATCCACGGGGGAGTTTTCTTGCAGAAGTGTCCAAGTAGACCAGTGGCACCCTCATTAGCAGCAGATTCTGTTCCTTGAACAATCGAGCCTACAGACCGTGCTGCTCTGCGAAGTGCGACTTTCGGGGTTGATTGAGGGACATCGTAATAGAGGTTTCCCACGTGACGTCACAGCTCAAAATCTCCGCCATTTTGACCGTCAAATGACGGAACGTCGCAGCATCAACACAGCGTTCAGCACACAGTTTTAACGTTGTCGGCCGTCATCGACCCTCTTCTACAGCCACCGACAGCAAGCCGTATGGACGATTCGCTTTGTTTTCAACACGGTCTCCACACCAGACCAACTACTTATGGTCAGAAACTGTGAGAGGAAAAGTGATTTGTTGAGTTGTATGCTCCCAGTGGTCTGTTCGGGCCGCTAAACTTTTGAACCGAGAACAAGATGGCAGCCTCCATGGCTTCATTTTGACGGCCATTATGGCGGCCGTGTGACGTCAGTGGGAAACCTCTATCGAACACGTCACCGCTGTTGCGGGGAGGGGAGCGTCAGGATAACGTACCGATCCATACGTAACGTCATAACAAATAAACTAGTCGCGGGTTTCGTATGACGTCACGAATGACCAGAAGCTCATAGGTCACAGAGATTGGCTCGCGGTCAGAAATGGGTCATTCGTGGTTCAATAGTAGGCCTCGATTTAGATTTTTTTGCGAATAAATGCAATTAAAAAGTGACTTTCTTATCGCCAAATTGCGATCGAAATGGCGAATAATTACGAGCAACTTTTCGACCACAATGACATTATGCACTTTTCAAACGATTAAGGCCTGTGAGATGAGTGGATGATTGTCCGCTGAAATTTAGGTTATAGGCCTACAGCCCCGTTTACACTGGTCATAGAAAAATCTATCCGTGCTCGGACAGGTGTGACAGGAATCAACGTCCTAGGAATGCAAGTCCGCCAAACAATAGCCCGTTATTCTAAGGTTATATTCGAAAGGGCATGGTCTCTATAGCTATATATTCTACTAATCCCTCGCTGAACAATAAGACCGGACTTTGATTCCAGGGGGACTTTGATCCCTGTCACACCGGTCCCGGCCGACTTCGTTCTGGCGATCTGGCCTGTTTAGGCCTACATTAGAACAATATAACCGAGCCAGTTACCGTGTGCTCTCCAGTCAGTTCAGTCGATCGGAGGTACGAAAATCAAACGACGACAAGAACAAAATGGATGCCTCGATGCAAAATCACTCAGAAATTGCCGCTATTGTGACGTCATTTATATTTCGTGCATGTGCAGAACACAGAACACAACTTAGCAACCTTGCCGAGATCGGTTACTATCTCCCCGTTGACACAACAGTGTTATCGGACCGATCCTGCTCGGCACAGGACCACCAACTGCTGGTTTCGGCTGTTGGGTTTGGAACCGTTCCTGGCACGCTTGTCCCGTTAACTGCCATTTTTTTGCGATTCGTGATCGGACCGGTGCGAAGTCGGTTAGTTTTTTTTCTCAGAGTGTAAATGGGGCTTATGGCTTTAGAGACCATGAACATTCGCACATAGCTATACAAGTGCAGACCTCTGTTTTCCGGAGCAGTGCGTTTTGTAGTGAGTCTCAAGCTCTACCGATCATCAGGCACGTCGTAGGAAAAATGCACACGGAACGAGTTGACAGACTGCAGCTGAACTACCTGTATGAAGAGCGACGTGCAAGCTGCCGGTGTAAGATCTGCACTGTTTCTGTGGGTGAGTGTGTCGTCCATGTTTTTTTGAAACGCTGGCAGATAGATCGACGTTTCTCTGTGTGTCCCCTATAGAGGCTATGCACTGACGTCATCAATGGGTATGCCGCCACGCTGGGTGGAAAATGGACGGAGCAGACCGCCACATGCTCTGCGTCAGAACGTCAGAACGTTCCATCCAACATGGCGTCACATCGCAGCACGCGGGCTTATGACGTCACGTGCATAGCCTCTATTGTCAAGTCGCTGCTTATTCCGTCAGACAATAGGAGGGAAACACACACATATGGGGAACACTGGCGGATGCTAGACGACTAGACACAGTCGCTTAGGTCGGTGCCAATATCTATGCCTACATCATATGAAATACAAAATGTATGACAACAAAAATGCCTTCTGACGATGACGAGACAAATAACGACCATGACGCATTCATGGAATCCCGAATGAAGAGAAAGTAAACACAACCTCACGGCACATTTCTTAACTTCCAGAGATGAACAACATTCTCTTTGAGATGTAAGAGTGTTATCCTCCTATCGAAACATATAGCAGAGCTCTCCATATTGCATTATCCATTAAAACATGCAGTTTCGATCACTTTCGCTCAGTACCATGGATATGTTCATTCAGATTCTCCTCTGCATGATTTGCCAGAAATGCATTGTGTGAACAAAGGAAATTTTCGCGAGTTTTGACTTAACGTTACAATCTCCACGGGTATTCGCGAGTCGCGTGCATTTTTTTTACAAGTACATTTTTATTAGACAGCTTCTGCACCCGCCCGGTTAGGCTCTACGACGACGTTTATCTATTGTGTGAGTGCACCCAAACAATAGATAAACGTAGTCGTATGGCCTAACCGGGCGGGTGCAGAAGCTCTCTAATATCAGACTTGGGCCTACTACATGTAATTGTAGACTGGTAGGAGAGACCAATCATATCCCAAAACCTGGAACAAATTAGTACATAAACGATTTTTTGTCATTTTATGCATATGACTCTGAGAAAAATCACATGCTGAAAATCCCCATAATTCCCTTCGAAGTGCAAGACCACCAAATATTTACGGAATGAAGACAACGGAAGTTCATTCGCAACTGCGAAAAAATTAAGCTGAAAATGCGTATCATTTTTGTGTTACTGGACATTTAAAAATGTCCAATTTTGTCAAAAATCGAGGTTTGTTTTTAGAAAAGTTGAATTTTCTTGATAACTGTGGCTTTTCATTGCATGATGTCAGATTTACATCAGCAGCGTAAGATCTTGTCATTTTTAAGTTTTGATATTTCTTTTTCATGGCTTGATATTTTCAGTCCGTAATGCCAAAAGCATGTTTTGCCATACCCCCCAAAACATGTATATTATATTTGAATATAGAATGTAAAAGTTGTAAAGGCATGAGAGAAATCCAGAAAAAACCTATGTTGCAATGCTTATGGCCAGTGAGTGTACATTTGTAGTATATCATGTGCTGATCAATATTACGGCATATCAGGTGAAATGTG
>NMRB01001316.1:117827-133562 GCA_002633025.1 Notospermus geniculatus
GGTGCTGAACCCCCCCCCCCCCCGTGGCCAAAATCCTAGATCCGCCCCTGAATAAAGTCTAGAACACATTGTTGATCGAGTTTTAACTTCATTTCTATACTTCCAATATGGATTGATATAAAAGCAGAGGTCGTCCTCCAGAATTTTACAGAGTATTGTGAGTATTGTGCAAGAAAGTGCCTGCCTGAAGAAGACCCCGGTTGGGGTCGAAAATTTGCAAACATTCTGGAGGACGACCTCTGCTTTTATATCATATTTTGTGTGTGGCCTTTGTGCTATATTTCTGGATATCCAATATGGATTGTTGTTAATTTCAAGTGACTTAAACACATGTCTTGTTATGACGTAATTGGTCAGACATGTTATGTAACACAAGTGTATCATCAACCATGAGTAATTAAAAGCTCCTTAAGAAAAAAATAAGAAAAAACAAAAAAAACGAGTATTTGCTTGTGTGCCTTCGATGAACACGGGCGAGAATGGCCTCATAACCTCATTGTATAATTGCCACTGATCAGATTATGTACTTCACTGAAATTGTAGCAAGGGGAAAGAAGGACTATGGGCGGTTAAACCCGCATTTTTAAGACGTTGGCAAAACAAGACGTTGAGACACTTTTCAAAGACATAGTTCAAAAATAAGACATTGAGTGGCGCCTTTCAAAGACGTTCACACTTTTCAAAGACGTAGTTCAAAAATAAGACGTTGGGTGGCGCTTTAAAGACCTCGCAATTCAAAGACGTTGAGACACTTTTCAAAGACATATAGTTCAAAAATAAGACATTGAGTGACGCCTTTCAAAGACGTTCACACTTTTCAAAGACGTAGTTCAAAAATAAGACGTTGGTGGCGCTCATTACAACCTCAGTCTCGCGCAAGTCCATATAAAATTACATGTCTCCCGTGTTTTAAGGCCATGTAAATGAAATAGTTGGTTAACATCTTTGCACTCTCAATTATTGACGAGGGTGTTTTTTTAAATGTTTCATTGAGTTTGAGGATGCAAGTTACCATGGTAACCATCTTCATGAGGCCGAAATTTGATTGGATGCTGGTGCGTGGTGATGTCCCATCATGCCTAGCACGAATGAAGATAAAAAGTGCGTGCCTGCCACCAGAGGGCGTTGAGGATCACTAGGTGCATGGTGGAGGAAGGAAGGATCACTTACAAAAAGAAATGTAGACGGTGGCGCCCCCGCAGGAAGGAAGGGACCGCTAGGGAAGTCCATGCAGTTTTTTCACAATAGATTCTAATTATCGGACGGAAAATATCTATTTTCGGACGGACGCAAATTCTGAGCTTGTGTACACCACTAATCATGTTACACAGGAATTTTTTTAAGTAGGTCAAAGAAAAAAATGGAATCTTAATTCTTTAAAATCTCTACAACGGTAAGTCGTATGATTCTGGGACCCACTTTTTGGCATCCTTGACCCACCTAAGTTTAGGTTTTCGTTAAGATCGGAGAGGGTCAAAGTTTTCGGATATTGGATTTGGGATTTTTAAAAAATGATGGGACATCACCACGCACCAACATCCAATCAAATTCGGCCTCATCACGATGGTTACCATGGTAACTTGCATCCTCAAACTCAATAAAACATTTTAAAAAACACTCCCGCCCTCGTCAATAATTGAGAGTGGAAGGATGTTAACCAACTATTTCATTTACATAGCCTTAAAATACGGGAGCCAATTAGGACCATCCTTTCAAAGTTACCCAGAATTCCGAGTTCGAATAAAAGCGGAAGTCGCATCGAACATAAATGTAATTTTATATGAACTTGCGCGAGACTGAGGTTGTAATGAGGCGCCACCAACGTCTTATTTTTGAACTACGTCTTTGAAAAGTATGAACGTCTTTGAAAGGTGCCACTCAATGTCTTATTTTTGAACTATATGTCTTTGAAAAGTGTCTTAACGTCTTTGAATTGCGAGGTCTTTAAAGCGCCACCCAACGTCTTATTTTTGAACTACGTCTTTGAAAGGTGTGAACGTCTTTGAAACGCGCCACTCAATGTCTTATTCTTGAACTATATGTCTTTGAAAAGTGTCTCAACGTCTTGTTTTGCCAACGTCTTAAAAATGCGGGTTTAACCGCCCATAAAGGACCCTTCCCACAATATATGAACACCAGTTGAGTTCATTAAATTCATTAACATTCATTAACAGGCAGAAACTTTAATAAATCAAGCTTCACTGGCCACTGTCCAATACATTGTAGGCCTAGGTCTAGCACTTTGGCCATAATATGCATGTATGTATAATGTGCAACTTCGAACGAATTTGTTTGCTGCTGCTTGTGGTGGTGGTGGTGGGGGTGGTGGTGTGGTGGTGGTGGTGGATGGAGGATGCTGGGCAGGGCATGTTTATCATTGTCATTCATACCATGTCATGATGAGCAGCTGTGTGTATGTCCTATGTCATGCTGTCTTACATAATAGTTGTTTTTAATCTTAGTCAGTCAACTATAGAAGTTCGTCACCAAATATTTTGATGTGCGTTCTGTGTACCTTTCTTTGTAGACGTCCTGTCTTGACGCTTCCTTCATTCGAAGAACACTTACAAAATAAATTACAAAAGAACTTGCAAAAGAAATAGCAAAAGAACTTGCAAAAAATAAGCATTGTCAACAGTTACCTGATTGGAAACATCATTCTCTTGTAACCCTTCTGTGCTCAGTAAACAACAAATTTGCACACGATGTCTTCTCCACCTCGTATTGTACTCCCCACTACAGTTGCCACTCCAAACAAATATTACAAAGTCAGCTGAGCGCAAGGCCTACGGGTCTCTTGTTTATGTGACCTAATCTGGGAAAACCAGGCACAAGTCTCCCAGGAGGAAACAAGGGTTAATGATTACAGGAATGGTTACCCCACAAAGCCTGAATCAACTCAGCTCTCACAATAAAAAAGAGACGCTATTCTTGAGCAGTATAGCCTGGTAGGTTAGTCAAGGGCTTTGTCACGGCTGGAGACTTGTGCATATTGTCGCTCAAGTAGCATCCTACACGTAGTCCAGCGTAGCTCTACAGGCCGACAGGCCTTCTAGTTTTTAGCTCTATTTTGTCTACCACGAAAAACGAATGAAGCACTGACGCGATGACGGCTACAAGAAATCAAAAGGAGAAAAAAGAAACAAACTTCTTTTTTTCTGACGCTATTTCAATTTATTTTTGGCATGAAAATCATGTCTCATATGTTTGGCCCGACTGACAGTAAAACCTACATCATCCTGTAGCAAATTAAAATTTCATTTCATTGTTTTTTCCGTTAACCCACTCGGGACTAATCTCGCCGTTTAGCGAGTTTGGCCTGTACCACACATACCCTTCCCTTACGAAAAATTCCCATGTGTTATTTCTTTTTTCACATGTGGGAATTATTTCACATATGTGAAAATACGGCCATGTGTGAAATTTGCCGCTTTTTTCCCATGTGTGAAAAATTCCCATATGGGATTTTTGTTGAAATCCCATATGTGAATCCTACATGTAAATCCAATATTGGTCATAATCTTAGTTCACCGTTTTTCGCTATTTCCTTCATCACCTGACTTGGCTAAGATTAAAGCTATTTATAATGTAAGGCTGCACCTGATGGTGGCCTTTTCCTTCTACATCTGACACAATAGGCCGAGAAGGTTTAACAGTTCCAGATGGTTGGGGAATATCAACGAGTAGAAAAGTATCTCTTCTTTGGTACAGACAAAACCAATGTTATAAAACTATCGCCTTGACAATTCTGAAACATGAACATTCACAACTTCAATTTTTTGTCTTATATTTGAAATGGTAGTTCAGTAATTTTCTTATGCATTTGTTTTCATGAAAAATGGCGTTGTTTATTAAATATTTGCAAATTATAACATAATTGCCATCCCCCCAGTTGTCCGCCGGTAAAAGCTTCATGTTGACCTTGTAAATAAAACAAACTCGTCTACCTGCTTACCTCTCTGCCTGCAGGTTATAACCAACACACTTATAAGGAAAGTTTGTCACATATTGCTTGTTATTTTCATTTTCAAAAGTCACTCCATTCTTAATGATTCATTTCATTTAAATCCCATGTGTGAAGAAAATCACATGTGTGAAGAAAATCACATGTGTGATTTTCTTGAGAAAACAGAAGTACTACTGTATAATATGACTTATCCGGCCACCACGGCCAACCTGCGAGCTACGCGAATAATTGACTATACACGATCCAGGCCATGTTATGAAAGGCCTAGTCAGGGTTACACATCACCTTTGAGTTTCTTAATCAACGGTAGACCGCAGTTTTATTCCACAGATGACCTAGGTTTAATTGACATCATTCATGTCATTTACAAGTCGACAAAAGTGAAACTGATCCTCACCGCGGGATATCCATTACGATGCTCACCAGGCGTAAGACGATTTCCATTGAACATGTAACGGCCTGACTAGGCCTTTCATAACTTGGCCTGGATCGTGTATAGTCAATAATTCGCGTAGTTCGCAGGTTGGCCGTGGTGGCCGGATAAGTCATATTATACAGTATGTGTGAAAAAAAATCACACATGGTAATTTTAAAGTTCCCATGTGTGAAAATAAAAATAACACATGTAGAAAATCACATTTGGTAATTTCGTATTAAGTAAAAAAGAAATTCCCACATGTGAAAAAAATCCCCATGTGTGAAATAATCCCATGGAAATTTCACATGTGGTAAATGAATATTAACATATGGGAATCTAAAAATCACATGTGGGAAAATAAAATTCACATAATGCAAAGGTTTTTACATATGTGAAGAGCCGTTTCACATATGGGAATAGTCATTTCACATATGTGAAAACAAATCACATATGGGACTTTTTCATAAGGGTTGGGCATTCAAACTGACATAGAATCGTAACCAGTGGACCGATTGATGTTCTCTTTGCATATTTTTTAATGCGAGACTACCCCCTCCCCTCTGAATGCGCGATTTTGCTCTGTTTGAAGAAACCTCGGAAAAATTACGTTTTAACGTTTGTCCTGGGGTCTAGATTGACTGGCTCCAAAGTGCAAATCTGACTCGTTGTGACAAAATGGCCATGTCTCCGGAACAGAAGCAGCTACGACAACGTGACTAGCGCCAAAAGAAAGAGGAGAAAAAAGTTCTCTAGCTTCATGTTGACAAATATTCAGAGCTGTAGGAGCAACGGTTTCCGATATATAGACGTTTGAATATTGGCAAACTGACGAAAACGTAGACAGAATGCGAGTACATGTTGTATTTCCTCACAACTTGCATCTTCGGCTCTGACCTGTTTCTCTCACAGACATTTTGGAAGAAGCAAACCTGCATGAGGTCGTGGCCCATTTAGTTGCCTCCAGAATGAGTGCCTTGTCACCAGTTTTGGTTGCAAACTTTGGGAGCTAGGCGCGTTATTTGTAGGGACATCAGAAATTACGAAATGTATACACTTTTCAACTTTAGCCCGTCCTGAAAGGGTTAAAACGAAGAAACAGGATCGTAGTAAGCAAACGTTTTGTCTCTGACTCATTATTCCTGTAGAAAATGTGCAGGTCAATATCAGGGCTTTCATTAACTTTTTCCCTACCTGGGTCATGACTTCCAAAATTTTTTCATGGAAGTCAATTTGAGAAGATGCTGGGGTCTTTAGAATTCCAGCAATTCTTTTTCGGGGTCATAACTTCTTGTTATATTTTACTGGGGTCAAATCGTTCCTTCGTTTGCTGCTACCGGTGCAGCGCTCGACCCCAGGAGTGTGTGGTTGTCATTGGCGAAGGGAATCCCCACAGTTCTATTTTCACTTCCGCTAGCAAGGATTCGGCGTGTTGACGAAAATTTGGCCACGCACGACTTCCAATATCATGATACCTGCGTCAGCCGGAACCCTACTGGCAGATGGGACTTCCACACTTTCTCTATCAGCGTATCATCAAATTTACCTGCGTTTTTGAGACTTCAGAATTACTTATATTTGCGTCATTTGTGTAGTTTACATGCGTAATAGACGACATACGCAGGCTTAATGAAAGCCCTGGGTCATAAGGGAGTTCAAGAAAACTTTACGACAACGTTATTTTTCACACTGTTGATTCACCAGATATTGCATTTTTAGTACATCTATTTTAAAAGTTTCAGCACTAAATACATGTACATGTATTGAACAGTTTTGACACGACGAAAACAATCAAAGTTATACAGTAACGGACATCATTATTAGAACATGGGGAATTCAAGTTTTCATTCAAGGCAAAATTTCCGTTTCTGTATTCCAATATCAATATCAAAAGTATTTGAAGTCAGTCCTAGATATGCACTTCTCTAGTCTGATTGGTTTTTGCTGTATTCACATTGTGGATATCACGAGAACGGTGAAAATATCGAAATTTGACATATTTCTTGAGATTTGCTGCTATCATCAACGATTTTGACATTTTGCAATACTGTATCCGATGTGTTTGGTGGCCGCCGCCGGGAAGACCGCCGTGCCTAGATTTTGTCATTACACACGTTCCAGGCAAGTTATAAAATGTGACCCCGTAGTAGTGAATGAAACGCAATCCTATAAGGGTCACTGTTCGACAACAGCTTCGGCATGAAGAACTGAAGAGAAAATGACATACCGAGTTCATTGAAACATGATTTATTGAAGCTTGACCCTGAAGCGTGCAGTTCATCGCTTTTCGTTTATAAGAAAACTCGACATGGGACGTCTGACCAATGTGGTTATATAAAGTTAGGCTTCAATAACATTTTTTACGCCTATACGCTCTACTTGGTGGCCGGGAACGTGCATAATTAGAAAATCTAGGCATGACGATCTTTCTGGCCGCGGCCACTAAACACATCGGATATAGTATTTATGAAGTAACTGGTCAAAAGTGATTTGTCGCTGGAGTTGATTTAGGACCTTGTTGTCTTTCTGATCCAGTTTTATCTGACAATGGGAGCAATACAAAGATGCCTGGATAATCTCAAAATTGTTACTGGAAAATCTCAAAAACATGAAACTTGAATCTCAGCTGTATGAATATCAACTTCGGTATCCAAACGATTCCCTTCTCTATGCAGATAAAATTGCAAAATATTCCATTTGGTGGTTATTGAAATACGCAGCGTTTTTATTGTTAACGAAGTGACGTTATGTTCGTACCAGATCACTTCTTGTCACAAGGGTTTTTTCAGTTAATAATTGCACCAACTGGCACGAAATTTCACTAATAAGTGTAATGTAACGCCAAATAATGTCTCGTGTAGTAGAATTTACGTATCATTTGCGTTTTTTCCAGAAATCGACACTTTTGTTTGGGGGCACGATCGCGATGTATGGAGAATGTATAGAGCATCACAAAACTCAAAGTTTGTGTACAAAATATTTACGAGGGCATGCAAAAAAATCAGAAGAATATACCGTAGAGTCGGTTCTATAACATCAATGCATTATATGCCGAAGTCCCGCCCCAGTTCATTACTATGTCAGAGCCCGGTTTCCCGCCTGCATTGATCGACCAATGGCGCACAGGAGAAGGCCTGGTCAGTTTCTTGCGAATAAGACATGAGGTGGTTGCGAATAAGACATGAGGTGGTGGGATATCACTAGGACTATGTTGTCAGTCAAATCCCCCACTATACAACTTGTATCAATAAAGATTGCGCTCAAGTACGCAAAATCCAAAGCTTTTGTCAACCACTGACAACAGAACCGTGGAATTCTTGAATGCATGGTGAAATGGATCTCTATTCCATTAAACCACAATCCGTAATAGCGCCTAGTACTGATGGCCTATTCAAATCCCCGTCACGAATGTCAGTCTTGACCAACATGTGACCAGTACGTAGTAAAATGGGCGTTGCTAAACTTGAATTTTGGATTGATGTTATAGAACCGACTCTACGGTATCACCTTTACACAACGATGTGTATCAATATCTCCTCCCCTATTTACTTTGAACCGTATGTAATCCTTCATCACCGAGAAATAAGCAGGAAAGTCCAGACATATCAGAAAGTCTGTTTCATTTACGAGATCGTACAGCGTCGCCATCTAGCGGCAGAGATATAACGCAATGTAGTTTCAATGAAAGTGACGGAAAGTCACGATTAAAATCCGCTGTCTATGTCTGCACGGGCTGAGAAAGTACACCATCAAAAGTCAATAACGTAAGATGACAATGTAATAATTCTCATTTCATTATCAGAGAACGATCAAATCAGTGGATTGATGTGTCATTTTGATTCCAAAGTGGTCGATTTTTGCAAAAAAACAGGGGGTTTCCTTGGGAATTCCCGCCATTTCGCCGGCCTGGAGCACGCTGTCCAACCATCAGAAGCAGTTCTTGAATATTTAATATTTACCCTATGACCTTTCAAAGACCATCATCTGATTGGCCTATTCAATATTGTGTCAACGGTCACAAATACCAAGCCCACCACCCAAGTGGCAGCCTCGTGTTCAGGTATGACAGGTATTCATCAAACACTTTGCACTGCCAGTTCAATATAACTTTTGTGTCGCGTGGCCTAAATGAAGGATTCTGTCCATTCTAATCTTCCCCTAAAATCCAAATTTCTGAACCTGGATACTCATCAGCAATCAGACCCATTTGCTTCTTCTAGGCCTACTACCGCACACCCGTCTCAAGCTAATGGAACGGCCCCAGGCCTTTAGATTCCCCCGAGAGAGAAACACCCTGTATTTTTGCCATGCTAATTTGGGGACATAAGGCTCATCGTGATTTTGTCGATCGAGGACCAGTTTAAAGTTTATTCAGTGAAAAACACACAATGGGGATCAAAGGGTTAAATTGAAACAGGTGTACTGTAAACAATTTATGGAGAATGCTGACCTTTCTGAGCAAATACTTCAGAGTCTATAAACTTGTAAAAACCCCAACTTCAATACAAGTAATCATTTTGTCTTATCCCGCAGATATTGTTCAATGCAGTTGAGTATGAGATCCGTGGGCCTCTAGTTACAGCATTTTCCCGCCGAAAAGATCGTCAGTACCATGCGGCCGGCCGAAAGGCCGGTGGTCCCAGAAGTAAGATCAGCCATTCAAGTAAATATCTGTTTACTGGAAATAAATTGGTAAACGAATCTGGTATGACTTTTATTGATTAAGACCGTATTTAGTGCTATGAACAAGCCAGCCAGTCAATTATATCAGTCAATTCACCTCTTGTGAAAATGCTGTAGTCTCTTTTATCTCTCATAGCCGGTAGCCGGTTGTCAGACAAATGCAGACCAGCAGACCAGCAGACTGCAGACTGCAGACTGCAGACCTATGGGTGGTTATATCCGCAAAAAGTACACGTTGACAAAACAGATCGAGATGGAGGTTACAAAATCAGAGACATGCTTTTAGAAAACAGATATGTTCGTTAACAAAACAGAGACGTTTAGCTGNTTCTAAAAGCACGTCTCTGATTTTGTAACCTCCATCTCGATCTGTTTTGTCAAAGTCTACTTTTTGCGGATATAACCACCCATAGGTCTGCATTCTGCAGTCTGCAGTCTGCTGGTCTGCTGGTCTGCATTTGTCTGACAACCCTCATAGCCAACGGCTCTTTCAGCATCTCCACTGTATCATTTGTTTTAATCTCGTGGAGCTGCCTCATCTCCCTTACATTGTCCCTTACATTCTTTCAGCCTAATCAAGCTTCATTTTTGCATGTCATATGATATCTTCATGTCATACGTTTGCTCACCATAATTGTGACCGTGTCTACGAAAACCCGGCCAAAGTCGCTGGGGACTGAATATGGCCTTGATCATACCTGCCCTTTGTTGCGCAATCGATAAGGCATTTTTGCCACTAACAGACAGTGTTTTTTTGTGATCGGACTCCATCAGCAACTTTGGGGGCCATGTAGAATTAGCGGAATCAGCAGATCTGGCTGATTTAGCAGATTCTGTATAAAATTGAATAAAATTCAATGCTGAATGGAAACTAATTAAATGATATAATTTTTCAAGTGTCCCACAGATTATAAAGGACCGCGAAAACATCTTTTACCATCCTGAGAATATCAGGCGTTCTTACTGCTCGCTCCCTTCGTCAGCGCAGACAAACCCCTGAGGACATCCGACTGATTTGCTGGGGTATTTGGCGCACAAGAAAATGCGCCCAATCAGCGAACGCCATTTCTGAGACACCTTAAGATCAGGCATTACACGTAGATTGTATCGTAGTGTCACGCACAACACAATGCCGAAGTACCTCAGCTTCCCCACCTCACCCTAACTAGAGATCAGTTACACGTATACATGTATAACGGCCTTTGTAATATTCACAGCCAAGCAGCTGACATTGGTTTATGCCGACCCATGCCGACCATTAACCTATTTACACCGCTGGATTCAACCTAAGTTGAGTTCAGCCTATCCTACATTCATCGCACAGAATGTATATCTCATTCTCAGGCACACGTCGCCAAACATATACGCCGCTGGAGTTATTTCATGTTGACCTGCTGGATCAGCTTTGTTGAAACCTGCGTAGTTCATGTGTATCAATCACCGGTCCCGGCCTACCTGGGATGAGATGGTGGGGATGACCATTTGCTGGAATGGCTTTGATACTCCACGGATTCCGGCGAATGTCGGCAGGGGTTTGTGTGAGCGGATGAAGAGGAGCGAGGTAAAAACCCCTGCTGTGGGAGGATGTCTTTTACAGTCGGTAATCCAAATAGGGAAATAAAAATGGTCATATCAAGAACTTTCTATTCAAATGTCCCATTTGGCCACAGAGCTATTAATAGCGTCCTGGTGGTTTTTAAAGAATTGCGACGTCACACAGACGACAGTGGCTAGTCCATTTCCACGCAGAGGAAACAGACCTCAGTAACCGCTGGCATTTTACATTGTTATGAAAATTATAGGAGAACGTGCATGAATAGCGGTAACGCATTCCAATGTAACTGACACAGAATTCGCCTGTTGTGGAATTCCGCGGTGAGTTTGCGCATGCGCAAAGCCCTCAAGATGATAAACATATCAAAATGTTTAAACAAAGAAGGCAGTCAATCTGATTGACCGATCACAACAGGGATAAGCTGATTTGATTTTTGAATATCACACCTTATGGATGGCGTTTTTACCGGCTACATTTCTACCATAGGAAACATAAGGCAGGGTGATATTGTTGGGAAACCCCTGTTCTGTGGAGCGAATTGACCTCTGTTTCCATTTATTTCGGTGGCGTTGTCGCAACAAATCTCTTCATTGGCAAGAAAACCATTTACCCCACGGCATTCTATGACGACCCACTGAATTCTAAAGGCTTTTTACTAGAGATTGGGAATTTTACCCATCGTTTCCATGTAGCGAGTGTACAGTAGTTCCCCGTATACCCCGCCGTGACCAAAACCCGATCAGAAAATTGTCTAAGTCCAACGATGATGTCAATTCATACCCGAACAATAGCCATGATCACCAGGCCTACTGGACGCACCGATGTATTACTTGTGGTAAACCCAGAGTTATCGGGACCAGACGATAGGCCCATGATAATTCTGTTGATGGTTATGAGTATTGAAGTAAGGGAAGGAGGCAAGAAATATATTGTTGACGTTATTACTAAAAGGAAAAACGCTGTATTGTATGAATTGCAAAATAGCTGTCGCTGCAGTGCAGCTGTTGCCTGTAATCACAACTCGCTGCCGTCCAAAGGAACTTTTGTACAGAAGTACAAAGTTTCTTTGTACGCCAGCGAGTTGCGATTACAGACAACCGCTGCTATTTAATCCTCGCAGTAGACGTTGGCTTATCAGTGTGTCATTTTCATGTGTTTATAATTATTTCCACTGTGTGCCACTTCTGTTCTGACATGTCTGACCATGCTGATCAGGGATTCTAAAGTTCTACCAATTTGTTAAATCATGCCAAACTTGAGAGATTGGCTGACTTTATTGGAATGACGTCACTGATATTGTACACGTCATAGAAATGTGAGTTCTGTGCATTCTCCAGGGCAAAGAGCGGTGGTATTGGAGAGTGTACACAACTTTCGTGACGTTGCATTTCGTGCGTATCGATTTTTCACCGCTTTTTTCACAAATATTCCAACTTTTTTCCTCAGAACAACGTCGCCGATCCTATTCTATGAAAATGAACTTTGTTTTGACTGCAAACAATACACATAAAGAAGCTCCCTTTGTTGATTTCTGGACCTCAATCAGTTCCAATGCCTCCAGCATAATCATGCGTTCAGGACTAAGCCACGTGACCTCACGATCCGCAATAGACCTCGAATGACATATGCCGCCTAGCGGCGGGTCCCGGGATCACTGCGTCGAGGGGCACGCTTAGGATTGGTTCATACTCCGTCCGGATTTTACGACGACCATGATCAGTTTCAGTGATTGTGTGTGCACATTCACGCCTTGGAAACCGGGACACCCTAATCTGAGAGCCAAGAGCCAAAAAGCCAAGAGCCAAGTGCCAAGAGCCAAAGAGCCGAAGAGCCAAGTGCCAAGAGCCAAGAGCCAAGTGCCAAGAGCCAAGAGGCAAGAGCCAAAATTAAAAAAAATTAAAATTTAAAAAAAATAAGGTTGGGTAAGGACTTTTTTTAGCTTCTGGGCGTACTTACCGGTAGGCCTATATAGCTTCTTGGGCAAAAGCCTTTCTGGCAGGGGGAGGCCTAGGCCTACCCTTTTTGCCATTCCTCAAAATGCATTAAAATAATAGGCGTATGTTTTTTAGGCCCAGTTGGCTCTGGAGGAGGGGCAGCTGCTTCCTACCCCCCCCCCCCGCTAAATAGGGCAGTTGCGAATTTGATTTGAGTGATCGACACTGCACGACAGGCTTAGGCCTACCGGGTGTCTACAAAACTAAGACCTAAGACCTAACACCTACAAAAGTAAGACCCCACAGTACAAAACTAAGACCCTGTTTTAAAAGAAATGAAGGCAATAGAGGGCGTCTGAACTCAATAGGGGGCGTATCTCGCTTCTCTTAGTTCCAAATTCCTCCGCTAGGGGTGCAAAGTCGCGGATGATCCTGCCTACCTTGTTAGCTCCTTCCTGCAGGTTTTTTGTGTGTCCGAGTGGTCAGCGAGGAATGTGAGAGGTCAAGGATCAAGGTCGTCTTGGTTTCATTGGAATATGTTATTAAATAACAGAGATATTCGAGAAAAACCGAAGATTGCCGAAGATTCCCGAGTGATTCCGAACATTGCCGAGTACTCCCGAGTGATCATCCGCGAGTTTGCACCCCTAGCGGAGGAATTTGGAACTAAGAGAAGCGAGATACGCCCCCTATTGAGTTCAGACGCCCTCTATTGCCTTCATTTCTTTTATAACAGGGTCTTAGTTTTGTACTGTGGGGNGGGGGGGGGGGGGGGGGGGGGGGGGGGGGGGGGGGGGGGGGGGGGGGGGGGGGGGGGGGGGGGGGGGGGGGGGGGGGGGGGGGGGGGGGGGGGGGGGGGGGGGGGGGGGGTAGGAAGCAGCTGCCCCTCCTCCAGAGCCAACTGGGCCTAAAAAACGTACGCCTATTATTTTAACGCATTTTGGGGAATGGCAAAAAGGGTAGGCTATTCTGCCTCCCCCTGCCAGAGAGGCTTTTGCCCAAGAAGCTATATACCGGTAAATACGCCCAGAAGCTAAAAAAGTCTTTACCCAACCTTATTTTTTTTTAATTTTAATTTTTTTAAATTTTAATTTTTTTAAATTTTGGCTCTTGGCTCTTGGCACTTGGCTCTTGGCTCTTTGGCTCTTGGCTCTTGGCACTTGGCTCTTGGCTCTTTGGCTCTTGGCACTTGGCTCTTGGCTCTTTGGCTGCTGGCTGTCAGATTAGGGTGTCCCTTGGAAACCTGCGATCAGTTTCATGTGTTACTCCCAGAGCGGGCGGATTGCGGTCGATTATGGCTGCCTTTACATTGTCACATCATCTTGTTGGTTCTCCAAACTGAACGATTTTGTGCATGAGCATGACCAAATTGTCCCTTGCATTGGCATGTCAGAGTTGCTGTCCGAAGGGAATTTTTACTGGACTCAAAGGGCCGATTTCACAAAGGGCGTTTAAGGCTTGGACGCGTGTAATTTCACTAAATGCACGCACTTCCACCACGCATTTGACGAAGTTACACCCTTTGTGGAATCGGCCCAAAGTGTCCAAAGTCAGGGCCTCAACACTAGCGTCCAATGGAAATACCTAGTAGGCCTATGTCACATTTTTTTGTTTTCGAGAAAAATGGGTTTATGTGGAATGACAGCTTGGAAGAGTTTTGTTGTGGAAAACACTCTGTGGAAGCTGTCTTTGTATCTTCTGTAAATTTGCTTGTTTTATTTTTTAAACCTTAAATTTCTGTTCATTTTTATGTGCAGTAAGTTTTGTAAGCAAACTCTGTATTTCTAGCCAGAATGGGTTGATATGGTCTCAGTGGTCTGTGAGGAAGACTGGGTTTTGTGAACTCTTCCAGGAAATGAAATGCTAATGTATGGAGCCTCCCTTTGGTTCTGGGACTCCTTGGACCCTTTGGTGTGGACCCTTGTCTTGGGGCTTTGGTATGTGCATTCTGTTGTTGACTGGCCTGCATGGTGGTTGAGCTGGAGGTTTAGCTCTCCATTCATGTCTAAAAACAGCTTTTCCTTCAAAGCTAATGGATGGATGGTTTGGAACCCTGTGGGGGTTATTCTGTTGTAAGGGAGAGGTGTAATATTTTTCGGTGCGTTCACAATTTCCCACTCTTTGCTCATTTCTGTGAGTCATAAAACTTCATAGTCTTGAACAGTTCATAGTGTACATGGTGTTGCGCACATACCCTTAATCCTTATTATGACACCTTTGGTAGTACATGCATGGCATTGGTAATAATTTTCCTGGGTTTGGTAGGTTTGCATTGAATTCTATTGCTGGTGGAATTGTTTGAATTTGACTTTGGAATAACTTTAATAGACATTGCTGACATGGCTGATGGTATAATGGGTTTGTCACTTTGGGACGTTATGTGGAAATTTTATGTCTCTTTGGTGGAGAGTGATAGAGCGTTAACCCCTTAGCATGTATTTGTGGTTTACCTTGGCTTTGTTCATGCAGTTCTGCCAGCAATAATTTTTTTCTCGCTCACTTAGCCTTTGGTTAATTTTTTTCATTCGTTTCAGTAAACCAGACTTTGGCCGTACAAACTTTGGCCGTACAGGCTTTGGTTGTACAGACTTCGGTTGTACAGACTTCGATGATTGAACAGATTTTGGCTGCATCACGTTACGTGTCCTCGGCTGCTGCTTACGGCTTGCTGCACGCTTGTTCTGCTAATGCTTACGGCTTGCTGTACCTATACTGATGCTTCTAAGCTTATTAAAGGAATTTGATCATAAACAAGAAGTAAATCTCCAGAATTCACGAATTTTCGACCCCAACCGGGGTCTTTTTCAAGTGGAACTTTACAATCTGAAACTCTAGAAAAGACTGAGCTGAAACCCGAATGTAGAACTACATAGCCTGTGTAGACAGGGCAAACAAACAATTAAGGAAAGAATAGCGACCAAGCCCCAAAGGTGGCCGCTGGACAATTAAGGAGAAACTAATTCAGCTGAAAAGAAGGGTTGAATAACTGCAGGGCCTCTCAGTCTGACCACAAGCAGAGTGTAGGTAACTGGCGCAGAGCTTCATTTGGCTGAACATGCTGAAAGAAAGTTTATAAATTAATAAATATGACTTGTGTAATACGTAACAAGCACAAAGCGAAAAGATGCACAAAGGTAAAGGAATATAAAGGAAGTCAACTTCCAGATTTGTAGGAAAAAAA
>NMRB01001316.1:146246-162367 GCA_002633025.1 Notospermus geniculatus
TACGTCAGTATGGTCCGAGTTTGCACCAAACGGCCTAGAGTACTATATGAGGAATAAATTAACCAAATTGATTTGAAATGCGCAACAAAAGAAGATTAAATCGAACTTCGTGGAGCGGTTTTTTATTCAGTTTACGGTACCGTAAGTTGGTTACGGTACGGAAAGTTTGTGAATACAAATTGGTAGATATTTACGGTACCGTAAAATAGTACTTTACGGTACCGTAACTAAAAAAATATACGAATTTTTGTGAATAAGGTCCCAGATCTTTGGCCCGTATTCTAAAATCTCTAAATAGGCCTATTAGTAGACATTTACAGAGATTCCCCTAAAGCCTAGGTCACAAATGCACCGGGCCCCGTACGATTTTCCCCACCCAGCGGCTTGCTGTGGATTTTAGAGACTGAAACTCGGATCTAAGATGAATTATGCCGAAATCGCCTCTAGATAAGCGGAAATTAGACTGGATCAAATTGGGCACCGTAGAAATTGGCCAAAATGTCTGTTTTACTCGCCGTACGGGCCCCGGAGTTGATATGTGACCTAGGCTTTATAAGGAGTTCCGTTGGTAAAAGGTTCCTTTAACAAATGGTATTCAAGAACCACACTTTAACTTTCCTTAAGGCCGTCCTTTACGACAGAGTTGGTAAATGCACCCTTTAAATAAGGGACACTTTATATAAGGCGCCCTTAGGTCGATCTATACCCATTGCATGGCGCCGAAATGCCCAACTTAAATTCGTAATAATTCATTGATAACAATGATTACAAAAACATTTCTGGTACGGTGCGTTAATACGTATGAAGTATCTAAGTGAACTTTCACGCTAAATAACTTGATCCTATTTCCGGATTGCCCAGAAAAATGACTTTGTTGGAAAGGCCGAAAAAATTTCCTTGAGCAATTTTACGTCAACATGCTATGTCGCATCGAAGCAAATTTGCTTCGATGCTCTGTTGAAAAAGACGCAGCCGTACCTAGTGCATGTCGGTATAACTGCAGATTTTAAACAAAAGCCCCTGGGGCCTGGCGCTCAGCTGACAGTTGACTTGAGGTGTAGTTGTAGGTGTAATGAAGCATGCTAAAGGAGAGGTGGAACTGTAAACTGACTGGGTCCAATGGATTTCATTACCGGTATAAAAAACGAAGAGAATGACACTTTGGCTAAACTGATCTTTAAGTAGGTCACTAGGTCACTGACGTGGGTCAGTTCAGACCTACACTTCATTACCTTTAGTTTGATACCAAACATGGCTACCTAGGCTCAACTGGTCTTTAAGTAGGTCACTAGGTCATGGAAGTAGGTCACTTTAAACCTACACTTCATTACCTTTAGTTTGATACCAAGCATGACTACCTTGGCTCAACTGGTCTTTAAGTAGGTCACTAGGTCATGGAAGTAGGTCAGTTCAAACCTACACTTCATTACCTATAGTTTGATACCAACCATGACTACCTTGGCTCAACTGGTCTTTAAGTAGGTCACTAGGTCCTGGAAGTAGGTCCGTTCAAACCTACACTTCATTACCTTTAGTTTGATACCAAGCATGGCTACCTTGGCTCAACTGGTCTTTAAGTAGGTCACTAGGTCATGGAAATAGGTCAGTTCAAACCAACACTTCATTTAGTTTGATAATAACAATGAAACATAACTACCTTGGCTCAACTGGGCTTTAACGGTCCTAACTCTCCGCCAGACTCGAAATCACGGACCCTCGCATCAGATGGGAAGGGGTTAGGGCTGTATCACTTATGGGTCAAGATGGATGTCGTATTATACCTATTTGTTGACATTGGGTTAATACCAGATAGGCCTCGTGGTGAAGTGAGATACATGTAGATATCTTTTGAGACGCATTGGGTGGGAAGGAGTTAATATGGGAACCAATCCATGATTGAGGTCACTAATGGTGATGCTGTCCACCATTCAATAGTAGCTTGCCATTCAATACAACAGGGTGTTTTAATCGTCTCGGACAGTTCAACATGAACTTCTTGAGGAAGGATAAGCCGCGGCCGAGACAGAATTCGTGTCTTCTCGGTTTATCAAATGAAGACAAATAAGACAAAATCCATAAATGGCTGTCGCCGTGCATGCCGTGTCGCGTAGTTGAGAGCGATGTGTCCTGGACTTCACCTGACGAAACCAAGAGTTCCCTGTCCCTTCGTCGTTGATGGTCCCAATCAAACCAAAGACATGTCATGCTATCGAAATGTGTCAAATATAAGGAATTTTCATTGTCATACGCAACAAAAACAGCCAGAGTCGGAGACTCGAAATGACGAATGAGAAGCCGATTAGAGATCGAGCAGTGAAAAGCGAGGGGCCGACGATAGGCCTCATTCGGCTGATAGCACCAAAATTATCATATCCCTTCGTCGTTAATGGTCCCAATCAGACTAAATATGTATGAAATAATCTAAATATGTGAAATTTTAACAATTTTTAAGGCAGCACTCTGTGAAAGCAGCCCGAGTCGAAGACTTGGAATGACGTGCATGAAGCCGAGATCGCTGTTGTCGGTTCGATCATTGTAATTTTTTTCCGTCATATTTTGAACACACTCGTGTCGTTTTGATGAAAAATAATTTCAGTTATTGTTTGATGGTACTCTAAAATACCACTCACGTATGATTTCATAAGGCGATTGTCTATGATCATTGGGATTTTATGCGAAAATCATAGGTATATTTCATCTCGATTCACTTTGTGCAAGCACCACGACATTTCCCATCATTCCTCATTCCATGAACAAAAGAGCATCCAACATGTCAAAGTAACTGGCGCGGGAAATTTAAATAGTGCTGTTTTCTATTTTGTCACCTAGCGCCCCCTGGAGAGCAAAATTCGAATTAATTTCCATTGCACTTGGTGTACCAAAAATCAAGCTTCATGCCCCATCAATTTCAGTTTGATATATTGCCTCTGGACTGAGTTATTGGGGTTTTCCATTTTACGGAAATGCCCCCTGGAGGGCACAATGTAGGTCAGATTGCAAAAATTTTTGGTTCTGTTTCGAGTCCTTCCAAGGGCCTACCCTTCCACCAACTTTCATGACCCTGGGCCTTGCGGTTGCGAAACGTGCCAGTTTATAACGGACGACAGACAGACACACACACAGACGGACGCCACTCAGTATACATATGACTAGCTCCGCTGACCTTTGGTCAGCTGAGCTAAAAAATATGTTAATTATGCTTATAATTAACAAAGTTTAGCTTTTACTCCACATAATTTTCTTTGTTTCGTGAATTTCGCGGACACCTACTTCAAAAACCCACAATCGGCTGTTATACGGACGAGCTCCATTTGGTGAACAACACATTTCCATTTTCAAAGTTTGAAAAATGTTTATAAAAGTGGGAGAAAAACTGCTCGAAAGTTTGAAACTTTATTCTTCACGTGGGTTTGTTTACTACTTGCAACACACGTTCACTATAGTTCCTTTCCAAATATTATGTGGACAAATCAGCGGACCATTGAATGCCAAGGCCTATAATTGACTAACAACAATAAAATCTATTTCAGCGCTAACGCGGCCTAAAATTGGCGAACAGAGTAGAGGCGATTATTATTCATATGATTCATTCAGTTTCACACCAGTGGGTCGCTTGGAATGCGCTTGTCTGGGAGAAAACCCAATGACTATAGATCGACCTTAATGCTCATAAATTATCTGCAGGATTATGCCAGTTTTCTTGAAACAACCCAATCTTTACTGATGGAAGGCAGCCAAAGACGTCCTTGAAATGCGTAGTCGGTTGACCTAATCACCCATCGCTGATGTACAAGGCGGGCCAAAAAAGCGCCCAACTTTTAAAAAATTCCTATAATTTCATTTTTAACTGAAATGCTTTCCGTCTTTTAGGCATTAAAGTATAGATCCAGGGATTTGTTTTGGTGTGTGCTACAAGCGTTTTGAACAACTATGCCGCTTACCACAGAACAAAGAGGAAAACTGGTAGAATTCTACCTTGAGACGAAATCAGTCGTTAAAACGAGACGGGCATATTGTAATCATTTCAATGTTAGGGAGGCCCCGAACCGAAAGACTGTTTGGAGGACTGTAGAGAAGTTTAGAACTGAGAGAACTGTCCACAATGTCAATAAAGGCAGGTCTGGTCGACCTAAGTCAGTCCGAGCTCCAGAAAACGTCGATGCTGTCCGTCTGTCTGTGATACAGAGTCTAAAGAAATCAACTCGACGACGATCACAGGAATTGAGTCTCAGCAGGTCCAGCATCCGTCACATATTGAAATTGGACCTTGAGCTGTTCCCATATCACATTCACGTCAAGCATAAGCTGACAGCGGAGGACCAAATGGCTCGGGTTCGTATGTGTGATTGGTTTAATGAAAAAATGGAGGAAGATGAGGACTGGATAGACAATGTCTGGTTCCGTGATGAGGCGTACTTTCATCTTGACGGACGTGTTAACTCAAAAAAATGTGCCCACAACCCCGGGACAATTCAAGAACTGAAGGATGCTATCACCACATTTGTCAGACGAATTCCCCAGGAGATGTGCAGACAGGTCATCAGAAACTTTGCCGTCAGGTTGAATGAGTGTTTGAACCGTCGTGGTGCCCACATTGAGCACGTCTTGTAAACTGTCCAACTCGGAAAATTGCAAAATCACAAGTTTAGTTAAAATGGCTGTAACACATTACATAGACTTTGAATTAAACCATAAAAATACCTCAAAAATCTCCCATACCTATGCTTTAGGACAGTATGTGTCAGATTTCTGTAGACCAATCCGTTTAAGGGCTCCGCACACTGGCGACTAAAATGGGGGCGACTACCGATGCGACTACTACGTCGCCTGCCGTAATTACCTTTGCGGTCGATCAGTGATGTCATCCACGACATCACTGATCTTCCAAAGAAGCATTTGTCGCAAACAAGTCAACAAAAACTAAAAAAACAGAAAAATGTCCAGTCGCTTCTGTGGTCGCAAGGCCGGTCGCCTACAAAATCGCTCGAAAAAATCGCTAGTGTGCGGTGCCCTTTAGATTCCAGAGCAAATTGTAATTGGGGCGTTTTTTTTGGCCCACCCTAGAAAAGATTCTTAGAAAAGAAGTGCAAACGCGAGTGGTGGGTTCAGGTCGCAAACTGATCGTAAAGAAATGACGTGACGTTGAAGCTGATCCACCGAACCAATTCAATGGGCGAGGGCAGGTTTTAAGTAAAGTAAAGGTAACCCCAAGATTTTACCCCAGGGTAAAAATAACCCCTAAATAGCCTACCTGGAATTTTGACCTCCTCCCAGGGTAAAGTTATGAGGATAACCCCAGGCTTACTCCAGGATTTCAGCCACATTTGTACCCAAATTTTACCCAGCAGGGTTTACTAATCCTGGCACTGCGGCCATCTTGTCTGCCTGAAGAATGTTTGAAGCCGGCGCACTAATTTTGGCGGATTGAACACCCTCGCTTTCCAACCTATCGACGCTGAAACCACCGCCATTTAGGGAAAATTGGCTCAGACTCTGCATAAATAAATTAGTAATCGACCCACTCTGGTCAGCAAGTTATGATTGTTAGCTGGCTACTTTCACGTGAACAGGTGCGTGATCACGCCGAACTGGCACATCACGTTGTGTCGTTCGAAGCACCGTAAGAAATGAAACTTCATCAGCTGATGGGGACATTACGGGGGCAATAGTTGCTACGGCTGATGTTGTGAAAACAGTGCGTCGTGGATGTAGGGAGCTACCACAATTTTAGTGAAAAATACCGCTTTTGAAAATCAGCTTGGAAGCTTCTAAGTGGTGATAAATCACTATTGTTAGCGGTTTTGTTTGGGGGTCAGAATTAAACTTTCAAAACAAATTCAGGAACTCAATTGCTATGCACATCAGGGCGCTGATCAGGTTGATTTCTGCAAAACCACGTGTTTTTTACCCAAAAAAATCGTGGCAGCTCCCTACACCCCCGATGCACTGGTTTCAGAACATCAGCCAGAGCAACCATCGTCCCCTTAATGAAGGCCTACGCATCGGCTGATGAAGTTTCATTGAACTCGACCGACATGCACAGAAATAATTCAGAAAAACGTATATTGGAAATGAATGGAAATTCTCAGAATATTCCACATTTATTAGCAGGAGTGTACAATGGACGGCTTTTGTGTGGGAAATTAATCAGGACCGGGATGTCAGTTTCATTTCAACAGTTTTAACCACTCGTGACACATATTGGAAAAGTCGGCTAGTGTCCCCACTGACCACCATGATCTCAAATTATTCATCCATACATAGTGACCCAGTCATGCCTGTGCGAATCACCCTCACGGACTTTCGTCCGGTGAATACACAATAACCTACCCTGATTGTCTTGAATAAATAAATTTTCATGTTTTGTTCTGTAAAAATCGTCGGTCTTCCCGTGTATTTGGATGACAGTGTGCCTAACCAAATCGAGTGTAGCAGCAGGAGACAAAGGCTCTTTCGGAAGACAAGATCCTATTTTATATATATCTATCGGTATTAATGATGGATGGCGATTCCAAAATCTTATCAATAATGTCCCGAAATCATTTCCGAAAGCCGTATAATTGGTTGGGAGAGTGAATGTTTGTTGTTTGTGTTTGATCAACTTCTGATTCTGTGTGTAACGCCAGCTGACAAAAGTCACGTCTCGCTTATTAAATAAACTCAACAAAAACTCGAAACTGTCGTAAATCGGACACAAGGTATACTCGGACCCGAAGTTTATTTCCTCAAAACTTAATATTTTTCTGGGTAAGAAGGTTACTACCAATTCATTACTCGTATTCTTAAATTGTGTGACGTAAATGAGAATGACATTTGGATGATAATGACGGCACCAAACAGCGAATGTATACCTGTTAATGAAATAGATGGACGAATGGGTAACATACGTTTTCCTGGCGGTGCAAAATGCACCACACTTGACATCTAAACTATGTCTCGGGAGCAGAATACGCCCTGTAAATTTCCCAACTGAAAAATCAAATAGTTTCCCCTCTTTCATGGAACACGTTTTTTTCAAAATTTTCCAATATAGCAAAAAGTAGTACGTAGAAACTGGATGTTTAGATATCCCTCTTGAGTCACCCCTGTGATAATAATAGGAGCAGTTGTATTCTAACTCAAAACGAACAGCATTGCGGTTAGGTGTAGGCCTGTATACGATTATCCTTTCATAACCATATGGTAGTTCAGTATAATCGAATAGAACCAGTAATTTGTTGGGTTCGACCATGTGGAAATGCATCGACAGATCAGACTTGACTTTGCCAGTTGCAATCGGCGGGACAAACGGAGTGCGTTTTATTACGCGGTAAGAAAAAATATGGGTATCCTAGAGATAGTAGGGAGTTTAAGAAATCAAACGATAAACGTTACATTACGACAACGTTATTTTTTGTACCGGAAGTGCAACATATAATCTGGTGAATTCGCAGTATGATAAATAACGCTGTCGTAAAATTAACGTTTATCGTTTGATTTCTTAATCTCGCTAGTATCAACATTTGATAACGGCACCCCCATAAAACCGAACTTTTGGGAAGTAGCCTACCCAACTTCGCAATTTCTGTGTTCGCCAAAAATTGCTTTGGAGATGTTGACGAATGCTGACGTCAGGTCACACCTATGACTACCTCCGCTACAATGGCACAGACGGTAACAAGTTTAAAAACAAAGTTCAGATCGCAAAAGTGAAATGAGTGCGCTCATCGTGGAATAATAGGCGGTATCTGCGAGCATCTTCAACTCTTGCCACTACCGGTAGTAATCTTTTGATCGGCGACTGATGTTGATCGTCGCAGGTGAGACGCAGTTGCAGTCATGGCACAAAATATTCGCGACTGATTTGTTCCGCGCGGTCATGGCGCAGTGTGATCCACAAAAGTCAGTCACCGCTGTTGTGTGCCGTCGCAAGGTAGACCTTCCCTCATCAGGCTGTGCCGTTCACACCAAAGGAGCACGGTACTGGATCTCAAATTCGTTATTTGACTGCCGACGTACACACCTCTTTTTTTTTAAATATCTTGTGAACAAATTGACAAAATTTGATCGGGTTTGTGTTGTATGAAATTCCATGCCTTCGTTAAATAATTCCAATGCTTTTGAGTGATTGCTTTCGCCTTCGATAAATAATTCCAATGCTTTTGAGTGATTGCTTTCGCCTTCGATAAATAATTCCAATGCTTTTGAGTGATTGCTTTCACGACAACAATATGTAAGCTGTCAAAAAATGGCGGTAAAAATTAACTTTTTTATTTTCAACCAAAATGTTTCAAGAACATCGGGGAGATAAAGATAGCCATTTTGTGAAACACTATTGTGGAAGTTCTTGGTAAATTTACTCAGCACTTTTGATGATATGGAAGTTTTTCAATAGCCTCCAAAGGTCCCTAGTCAGTAAGCAATGAATCGCAAGGCTTGTTTTTTAAAGTCCTTATTCATAGTCAATTGGCTTATACCTCCTCCGAGGTGATCGCCCCAGTAACTTTTCCGATTCCTCCAATCTTTCATTGATCCTCTGGCGAGGTTGGATGTAGGCCTAATACGTGAATAACGCGGCCATGTCGATTTAGAGGAATCAGAGGAAAATACAGTCTGCAGCCCATCAGTCACACACGATCACACCGCTATCATGTGCTAAATATATAAACACGATCACGTGGTTGTGTTAACATCATAATAGCTTTAGTGGAACTTCAAATTCGGCTCTTTTCTACTAAAGTGCTGGCTTTCGGCCCTCAAGTCATTAGACTCACTTTATCACGAACATCGATGACGATGAGTTTATTACAACAACTCAATAGCCCAGGAAATGTTATGAAATAACTATTGTGATAATTTTATACTTTATCTTATGGTTATTTTCTGGATTTTGTAGCTGGATTCCTCTGATTCCTCCGATTCCTTCGATTCCTCTAAATCGACATGGCCGTGAAAAATAACCTAAGGCCTCTTGGACTTGATGCCTATTATATGCCTGTTGACTTGAACGCAGGTATTTCAATTGATACCTTTGTTCACAAGAATTCACTTTCCATTCATAAACCTACGCATCATCTGCTTAATTTGGTCACGTGACTCAGTGTTGATCCACTGGCCACATGCCACGGTAACGTGAAGAAAAATATATTATTCATGACGTCTCGGTAGTCTGAACAGGGGCTGTGTCAACGATTGCAATCAGGTCACGGGCAGATCTTTTGGGAAAACCTTTTTTTCTCAGAAACTGTTACGATTTTCCGAATGGAACTTTAACAGGATTTCTCATGAATGTTCTCAAAATGTATTGCAGAAATCAGCAGATTTGCACATAAAATTAAAAATGTTGATTTTCTAGCCTTTTTGACAGCTGATAATGTTGGCGTAAAAGCAATCACTCAAAACCGTTGGAATAATGTGACCACGGCATGGGAATTTCATATAACACAAACCCGATCATATTTAATTTGTTCAATTTGTTCACAAGATATTCAAATAATGAGGTGTAGATGTGAGGGGTATACATGTAAAGTGAGCCACCTAGCGGCAGTAAGACGAACTATAAAAATGCATTGCAAAATGTACGTAGTGAATCGGGTCAATTCGCACACAACGTAGTTAATACCCGAGTTAAAGAGTGGCGCAGTGGCGCCGGCTGTCGAGAAAAAGAGGCAATACCGTGGTCCTTAAGGGCCGTTTACACATGCAACTTTTAAAATGCAACTTCATGCAACTTGTTGCATAAACCTGAGGAGAGCAAAAATTTCATCAAAGTTGCATGTGTAAACGGGTATGCAACTTGTTGCAACTACCTACTGCAACTTGTTGCAAATTTAGGATCCAGATCCTATTTTCTGGTGAAGTTGCAACAAGTTGCACGTCACTGGCCAATGAGAATACAGCAAAAATCATGTGACGTCTACTAAAGCCAAAATGGCTACCGAACAAAGGATTCCCGCCCAAATTCCTGCAACTTGTTACGAACTTTTGCAACTTATCACGCTGGTTGTTGCTATGTGTAAACGTCACAGGTGGTCTGCAACAAGTTGCAGGTTGCAGCAACCTGCAACTTGGTGCAATCTAGTGTAAACCGCCCGTTAAACAATGCTGCAGCTACAAATGCAGTACAGGAACGGGCGCGCGTGTACATGTATGTGCGTGTTTGTGCGTGGGGGAGGGGGAAAATCTTGCCGGAAGTGCTATTACACGATAGGTGTGTAGACTACCTTCTTTTGGTACATCCGGGCTCCTCGGGATTCAAANACTGTGAAGTTAAGGAGTCAGTTAAGGGAACTGTGACCACACTTAGAGTTAAGGGTGATTTTGAGGCTTTCACTATTCCAAAGTAGCTTTTTGCATCTCCCTTAAGTTAAGATTTCCACTTTAGTGATGATTTGAGGGAATCCCTTGGGATTTTCGTACTTAAGTAGTTTTATGCATATGGCCCCAGATCCTATTTTCTGGTGAAGTTGCAACAAGTTGCACGTCACTGGCCAATGAGAATACAGCAAAAATCATGTGACGTCTACTAAAGCCAAAATGGCTACCGAACAAAGGATTCCCGCCCAAATTCCTGCAACTTGTTACGAACTTTTGCAACTTATCACGCTGGTTGTTGCTATGTGCAAACGTCACAGGTGGTCTGCAACAAGTTGCAGGTTGCAGCAACCTGCAACTTGGTGCAATCTAGTGTAAACCGCCCTTTAAACAATGCTGCAGCTACAAATGCAGTACAGGAACGGGCGCGCGTGTACATGTATGTGCGTGTTTGTGCGTGGGGGAGGGGGAAAATCTTGCCGGAAGTGCTATTACACGATAGGTGTGTAGACTACCTTCTTTTGGTACATCCGGGCTCCTCGGGATTCAAATGCTTCCGTTTTCTCCATGCACGTCCCTCTCTTTTTACTCATCTGACAAACAAAAGTCATATCATCTACATGTAGTAGCACAACAAAGGTCGTACATTTCAGCTGACAACAAAGTTTAGCACAATCAAGAAATGAATTAACGTCATGCTTCTTTATATCGGATTGCATAAGTCCCCAGTCCCTTAAAATCATCCGAAAATACTCATGGACTAAGCACTTAACTACTGCCATCCTACCTATGGTTCATAATGTCCAGAAACTAGGCATTGCTCTCTCACCGACTTTTCAAGCAGATGATGTTAAAGTCACAAAAAAAATAACAGAAATGTTCAGAATATCGGCACTTTGTGTTGGACCTTCGTCATTTCCGAAATGTCTGCGACTACGACTGCGACACGATCGTCCGAAAATACAGGTGTACTCATATAGGGCCTACTGAGCATTTAATTACATGTCTTGTTGTCCTGACGGTTATTTCTCTTTGTTTTTCTTATTGTCTCGCTGTCTATTGTCTGTTTCCTAGAACGTCGGCACAAAGAGATGAAAAGTAAAAGTAAAAAAGAAGAAGTAACATTTGATACATAGGCGCACTGTATAAGACGTTTTTTAATTTCTGAAATATCTACGACTCATTGAAATCTTGTCGGCTGTGGGCTTTTAGTTTCCTGTGGGTCTAAAATTTTCGCAGGTCATTTTTTCGCCAGTCACCAGTGATGTTTCTGCTCGTCACAGATGATTTCAAAAATTTCAAAAAGAGCCTGATAGCCTAGTGGTTATCACGTCCGCTTAGCAAGCGGCAGGTCCCGGGTTCGAATCCAGCCCGGACCATAATGGGATTTCATTCCCGGCTCTTCACGTCCGTCGCATGGGACAGTAAGCCGTGGTGCCTTGTACCTTGTGTCTTTGAAAGGGCAAGTAAAAGACCCCATCCAAGTGAGGAACATGAGTAGCTTGTGATGACCTCCTCCGTACTTACCAGGGCCAATAATAGGGAGGTTGAGATCAGCGACTTATTACGGATAGAACTCTGTACAACGAGGACAAATATTATGTACATTTCGATCCGTATACGTATAAGGATCCGTGATAAGTTGCTGATCTCAAATTCCCTAATGCTACAGCGTCGGCCCAGACGGAAAAATGAATACAAATTTCAAAAATTATTGAAATTTGGCTTACAACCACCTGGTGGATATATGTCATGATGAAATGTTTCATCACTTCACCTCTATAATGTAAGGTCGCTCGCCGGCCACACTTGGTACTATTCAATGAACCATCTGCAAACGAGAGCCGACTTCTGGACGCAACTGAATTCGCCGACTAATTGTGGCCACGCATTCGAATCGTTTGTGTACGAAATTTTCATCGTTTCTTATTGGTCGACTTGTTGCAAAGTCAGTCGGCCTTTGCGACCGAAAATTAAACATTTTGTTGATTTTGGGTGCTGCGATCGAAATTCTTTTGGTCTCCGTTGGCCACTGAAACCGGTCATTCAAATCGCGCGGTGCTGCGATCGAAATTCTTTTGGTCTCCGTTGGCCACTGAAACCGGTCATTCAAATCGCGCGGTGCAACAATCTCCCGCAAACACTTTAACGACTACTCAAGCGATCAGATATGAGACGAGGTTCACTTGGTGAACGATCTGCCGTAGACTAGGCGACCAATCCTGCAAATCTCCAGTCGCTCTAGCAGTCGAAAGGGCAGCCTCCTGAAAAAATCGCACGAAAAATCTCAGGTGTTCTGCGTGGTGCGCAACTGAGACCGAAATCGTGCGACCACCGACGAGACTGGTGAACACGACGTCGCGGGCAACCATCTGGTGCGAGGTCGCTCGCCGACCAGACTTGCGACCAATTCAGTGAACCATCCGCAAAAGACCAACGACTCCGAAAGCAGCTGAAGTCACCGACTATTGTGGCGTCGCATCGGAATGTTTGGTGTCGAAAGTTATTCCTTTTTTTATCGATCGGCTAGTTGCAAAGTCAGTCCTCCTTTGCGACCGAAAATTTAATATGTTGAATATTTGGTCTTTTGATGCGATCAAAATTCTTTGATCTCCGTTGGCCATTGAAATCGGTGTAATAGAATATAATATCGTACCTCAAGTAAGTTTCCGTGTATGCGATTGGCCGAGAGCAGTCACGTGAGCGGTGGACGTTTCGGCATAAATGCTTCCGTTGAGACGGCCCCACGTCCACCATTTGTTTCTCGCTTCAACTGACACGGCAGTATTGCAATCAAAATCGCCGAAATACCAGGGCTGATATTGACAATATTGGCTCCAATATTGTCAGCTTTTGTGATCATCGACAACATCGGGTAACTGCTAACTGTACAACTGTTAAAATTTTCCTTAACACAATGGCCCAAACTTATCGCAAGTTAAGCTCGCAATTTCAAAGAAATGAGCAAGCGAACAGCGCCGATCTGCGTCATATTTTTTTCCAGTGTCGTGCGTCCATTTACGTCCGCATCGACATTACATCAGCCATGCTGCGGCGCACAGCGGATTCGAGTGACGATAAATGACACGAAAAAATTCTCTAATGACTTTCGGTACGATATAAAAAATGGTGCCCATCGTATCGGGCGGTAGAGCGAAATGTCACCTCTCGAAAGCAATGTTGCCCTCCGCTGGAGCATCGGGAAACATGGCTTTCTCGGGATGACATTTCGCTATAGCGGGCCGCTAGCTGTCAATATTTTCTGATGAATTCGTCATCACTAAAATACTCGTACGGGTTAATTCTCGGACGAAAATGTCTAACGTGAGGCAAATCTTCACGAAAACAAAAAAATGCATCTACTTCTACGCGCCACATGTCGACGAATGGTCCTCTACAATGGGGCTATCCAGAATATACTTCAACCTCTCGATAATAGGGTCTCTGCAGTACTATAAGTTTTACGATCCACTTTCTGTTCATTGAGTTTCATTGTTTATCAGTTCTTTGGGAAGTTTGAACTTGACCTCTTACCTTGACCTTGACCTTGACCTATGATCATCAGGGTTATTACATAATCGAAATTGGCATCCTAAATAACCTAAATATGGGTGTTATCAAACCTCTACTGCTACCACAGACAAAGACATTCCAAATTATCAAGTTTGACCTTGACCTGATCATCAAGGTCATTACATAATCAAAATGGGCATGCTCAATAATCTAAGTATGGGTGATATCATGTCTCTACCTCAACCACGGGCAGAGATATTGCAAATTATCAAGTTTGAAAATATCAAAATCTCATGATATCTCAATCACCCGGACACATGAGGCTGAGAATTTTACCACATCCTGTCCTTGGATAAGCAGGCATGAATTAAGACTTGTTTCATGTTGATCAGTTGACAATGTGGCATGAATTAAGACTTGTTTCATGTTGATCAGTTGACAATGTGGCAAGTTATCTCAAAATATCAAATTTTGTGATATTGAACGTCGATATCACCATGACCCAAACATCTCAGGTCAAAAATAACCAGCTCATTTGATTTCTAGGGTATAAAAACCTAAGGGTAGAACTTATTTCTATTGCCCCGGGTGTTAACTAGTTATAGGAGCCGATTTGTGCCATCAGATAAGAGTGTGGTGGACAAAATATCAAGTCTGATATGATGATTACGTCAATGATGGAGGCATCTGAGGTTGAAAATGATTAGATCACTTTTTCTGCCTGTAAGTGACGCTCCTCTGTTGGTAACTCTATTTTTAAGCTTCTGAACAGTCCACCTTCCATACTCTGCCATGTTGCAAACAGTGACACCAGGACTTATAGTGCAGAAGAGCCACCTGGTGGCGTAGTTTTCCCTGGATAGCCCCATTACAAGCGGATTCACTGAGGTGTTCTTAGTTCTCCAGCGATTTGGCCTGGCGACAGCGTCCCCGGACAGCCTGGTGGATTTCTATGCGTCCTCCGTATCGGTACCGCTATGCGCTCACTATCGACAAGTAGCATCATAGATCCTCCGCCAAGTACTATCGACCGACCCCGCTAGACACTAGCGGAGTTTCTATGCGGCCACCCTGGCGTCAACAGCTGATTTTGCTCGGTGGCATTCATCGCTTGCGAAATCACCTGGGGTAGCGAGCATAAAGGGGTCGTAACCCTACGTCAGGCCTAAGCCAGGCGTAGTGCTGCTGAATGGGTCAATGTCGTCCTGGGTATACCTTAAGTTTACCCAGGATCATCCTGGGTAATCCTTTTCTTTACCCAGGATCATCCTGGGTAAACATAAGGATCCTTAACTTTACCCAGCTTGAGATTCCCACCGAATCGCGATGATCGTTCTCCTGCGTTCGAGGATGGAATTTGGTAACGGAACGAAATGGCCGAAATGATCGAAACAGCCGAAATGAAGTGGCCGAAATGATCGAAATTCAAGTTAAGCCAGCCTTCACGTATATTTTTTTTTACTTGTTTACTGAGCTTCAAACAGGCCGAGTATAAGTATGCTTCTTCCGATGAAGACGGGGCGAATGACCAAAATGTGGACAGACCGTGGTCCTGGAAGAACAACAATGCCTGGCGTTCAGCTGGTTAAGTACAAACCAACAACCAAAACATTCTAAATCGCAGGCTCCATCGCGACGAATGTCATGAATGTTGTACGACACATTTAGGCCTACTTCGTGAGTGCTATGCGTGCGCAGTACCAATCTTCGGATGCAGGTGAACGATCAGCGGGATCTCCAAGCTGGGTAAAGTTAAGGATCCTTATGTTTACCCAGGATGATCCTGGGTAAAGAAAATGATTACCCAGAATGATGCTGGGTAAACATAAGGTATACCCAGGACGACATTGACCCATTCAGCCGTAGTGCTGATCGAGGATAGGGCATCGACCAGCGCTACACCTGGCTTAGGCCTCACGTTGTGTTACGACCCCTTTATGCTCGCTACCCCTGGGCCCGTATGCATAAAGGTGGATTAGGGGAGGTATAGCTTATTCCAGGTATAATTTCACGGTTGTACCACCGTCGGTATGCATAACGGTGGTTTAAGCAAAACTGTGGTATCCCTGCTAAAAATTGAGTGCTTAATGAAGACATATAAATCTTCCAAATGAAGACTAAATTGAAGACTAAATGAAGACTAGATAGTAAGGCTGGATTTGGAACAACTAAATCTTCCAAGAAATCTTCAAAAAACAGCTTCCAGAGGAAGACAGTGTCGAAATGTTCAGTACGTCTTCCATAAAGATTCCACTAGCAGTAAGTTGGAAGACTTGATCATCTTCCATGCAAAGACATCTTTGAAGACTAAACTT